>JAZKJV010001788.1:0-34179 GCA_037367405.1 Ottelia alismoides
TATATCGTCGCGATTGCCGAGCATTTGATCGATCAGGTAGCGAGCTTCCAGAAGTGCCTCATCCGAGACCTTTGCAGAACTAAGAATCGAGAAGCCTTTGTAGTCGAGATGCTTCTGATAGAAGCTGGTGTCCAGCTTGTACCGTTTGACCACCTCTTCGGGGATGGCTGTCACCTGGATCGGTGCATCCTTCTTGGGAGTTTCGGCGCGGGGTGTCGACTTGGGGTCATCGATTGAGAAGCCCTGCTGGCTGGTGATGGAAACAGCGAGCAGCAACAGGAGCAGGGCAACGGATCGGGTCGGCATCGGAGCTTCTCACACGGATGGACTGGTCGCATGGTACCGGGGAACTGCCGTGATTGCCTGTGAAAAGCGGCTCGCTTGATTGTCAGGCAAATGCCTTGACCGTGATGCCACGGGATTCCAGATGTTTTCGCACGGCACGGGCGAGATCAATCGCTGCGGGGTTGTCGCCATGGACACAGAGGCTATCGACCTGCCCGAGGAGGCGATCCACCTGGGCAATCGCCTCGGCGGGGTTGGTAATCACGGCGCCAGGTTCGCTGCGAGGGACGAGTAGGCCGTCGTTCCCATAGCGGCGGTCGATATACCCCTCACGGATGAAGCGAACGCGATCGGCCGCGGCCGATTCCAGTGCTCCCCCCGGAAAGCCGACGACGGGCAAACCAAACTGCTCGCAGACATACACGATATGCCCGGCGAAGTCGGCATCCTCGGTCGCCAGGTGGTACATCGCTCCATGAGGTTTCACGTACCGCACTTCGGCATCGAGAACCCGAGCCAGGCCGACGAGAGCTCCTATCTGATAAGCCAGCGTACCGATGCCTTCATCCGGCAGGTCCATCGGTTCACGACCAAAATTGACTCGGTCCGGGTAGCCGGGATGGGCCCCAATAACGACGCCTGCTTCGAGGGCCCGCGAGATGGCCTGTGCTGCCTGATCCTGGCCCCCCGCATGGAATCCACAACAGATGTTCGCCGAGGTGACGATTTGCAACAACAGAGCATCCGAGCTCAGGCCTTCACCCAGGTCTGCGTTCAGGTCCACCTGCATGCGTATGCTCCCAGAACTTCCGCGATTTACTGCAGATGAGCTTCCAGGAACCAGAGCTTCTTGTCGAGGGCACGGGAGATTCCGGTGTAAAGATCGGCAGTATCGGCATCGCCAAGGTCGTCGGCTTCGTCAATACCCGCACGGATCAGCTTGCCGACGGCGGCCAGTGCCGTGGTGAATGCATCCATCATCCACATGGTCCTTGCCTTGACTCAGATCGAGTGAGTAGGCCTTCAGTGGCGTCTTCTTCACGACGACTTGTACGGTCCCTTCAGCCGTCCCACCGAGGGCGACGATCCGCTCGGCCACGTCGTCCACGAAACCGGTCAGTTCCCCGGCGACATCGTCGAAGAGTTCGTGGAGCGGGAGAAACTGCGGCCCCTTGACGTTCCAGTGGGCTTGTTTGGCTTGTAGTTGTAGATCGAGGAGCGCGGCCAGTCGTTGATTCAAGTGATCGCAGATTTCGGCCCGCAGTTTCTTGGGCAAATCGTTCTTGGTCGGATGCATGAGCAACTCCGAAAAGTGAGCGGGTGGACATTCCTGGGAATAGCGAATCCCGGCTCGTCACCTTACACAGCTTGCCCCAGGCGACCGCGGAACGCCGCCAGACCCTGAGCATACGCGGCCGACCACTCCGCTCTCGGCTCCACCGAACCACGGAATTTGACAAGCTGAGCCACGGCATCGGCGACGGTGTACTCTCTTCGATGCCTTGCTCACAGCGATAGTAGGTTTCAATGCCGGTGAGTGCCACCACGGCGGCACCCAGTGCCGGGCCTTCATCGGAAGCCAGGCGAACAATCGGCCGACCCAGCACCGAGGCCAGGATCTCACACATCAACTCGCTCCGTGCGATCCGCCGGATACTGTGATGCGGGTAATCTTCTGCCCCGCGGCTTCATGCTCGCGCACTCCCAGGGCAATCAGATAGGCAATCGCCTCGAACGAAGCCCGCAGGCGGACGCCCGGCTCGGCCGGCTCCCTCGGCAGCCACTCAAAGCGAGGTTGCTCCAGGCCGATGGAGGGTTCGGAGAGGACGAACGGCAACACCGAGACACCGCCGCAGCCGGGAGCCACCTGGCGGGCCGCAGCTTCCAACGTGGGCCAGTCCGGCCGATCGCCGACGATACGATCGAGGAACTGCGCTCCGTTCGAGTAGCAACGCATCCAGAGATAGGTGCGCCAGTTGAGCCGCATCGCATCCAGGGAGCCCGAGGTGGGAAGAATCGCCGAGGAGGAGTTAACGACGGCAGAGTTGCCCAGGATCACGGCGACTTGCCCGGCTTCGGTGGCCCCACCACCGACGAGCCCCGCGGCCTGATCGTCGAGCGTTGGAAACAGAATCGGCCGGACCGCGGCAGGCAACTGACAATCCACTGCCATACTTTCGCTCAGCCGGCCCACGGGTTGGTTCTGAGCCAGGATTCGTGGCAGCGACTTCCAGGCCATCTCGCGATAATCCGGGTTGGCCAGGCGTCGAGCATCCCTCGACACCAGCGTTCAGTGCGCAGGTCGAGGATACCGGTCGATGCTGCCGCCGAAATGCTCACGCAATCGTACCGGCCGGTGAGATAGCCCGCGGCGAGCGAGCCATGCTGGATGATGGCTGTGGTTTGCTGCCAGAGCTTGGCCGGAAGAGTGGCCTCATCCTTGATCAGGTGGCTCAGGGAGTACCGCACGGCCCAGGGGCCGCCGGTCAGTTCGCGAGCGCGATCCTGGCCTCCCAGTCGTTTGAGCCCCTCGGCGTGGTATTTGCCCAGGGTCTGGTCGTTCCAGCAAATGAGCCGGCGGAGTGACTGCCCCCTGGCGTCGATGCGCCCCGCAGTATGGTGCGTGGCCGAGATCCCCGCGGCGACCCAGTCGCTCAATCGGCCCATCTCCTGGAGTTTGGCGGCGAGCATGCGTGAACCCGCCCGTGCTTGCCCTCCAGCAGCAACGGGCTCAACTCACAGACACCCTGCTCGGTCCAGAGGTCTGTGGGGAGGCGGGCTTCCGCCACGACCTCGCCACGCAAATCGAAGGCGAGCGCTTTCATCGAACCGTTACTGAAGTCGTAGCCGACGATCAGCGCATTCTCAGGCAGGCAACGGAGCTCGGCCATGGGAAACTCAACGGCGAAGGTGAGACGTGTGTGGTTCTAGATGTGGTATTAACTCAACGCGATTCTGGAGACGGGGAATGTTCAGAAAGCACCCCGGATGATGAGCCTGGCGACTTTTTGGCAAATGGCTTGCAGTTGTGGCCCCATCTTCGGATACGGTGTAAAATGACAGCGTCTTGCCGTTTCAGCGCTTCGCCGGGGTCTTCCATGCATCCTTCGCTTCTGTCGCGTCGCCAACTGCTGGCCCGTTGTGGTGGTGGTATTGGTTCGCTGGCGCTTGCTGGCTTGCTCGGTCGCGATGGGTTGCTGGCTGCCGAACCGACTCCCTCCACCAATCCGCTGGCCCCGAAGAAGTCGCACTTCCCGGCCAAGGCCAAGGCCGTCATCTGGATCTTCATCAACGGTGGCCACAGCCAGGTCGACACCTGGGACTACAAGGCCCGAACTCATCAAGCAGGATGGCAAGCCGCTGCCGAACTTCGACAAGAGCACCGGCTTCTTCACGAATCAGGTCGGCCCGCTGATGAGGTCCCCTTTGAGTGGAAGCAGTACGGCGAATCGGGGAAATGGGTCTCGAGCCTCTTCCCGCATCTGAGCAAGCATGTGGACAAGATGGCGTTCATTCACTCCCTGTGGAGCGAATCGAACAACCACAGCCCGGCCCTGTTCATGATGAACACCGGCTTGCCGCGAATGGGGAACCCCTCGGTCGGCTCCTGGGTCACTTATGGCCTGGGGAGTGAAAATGAAAACCTGCCCGGGTTTGTGGTCATGTCCGACCCCAAAGGCCGCGGTCTGCCCAAGGGGCACACCCTGAACTGGACGAGTGGCTTCCTCCCTGGGGCCTTCCAGGGGACCTGGCTCAAGCCGCAGGGCGATCCCATCGACAACCTCAAACGTGCCTCCGATGTCTCGGAGAAGGACCAAGAGGCCGCACTGGAGTTGATGGCCCGGCTCAATCGGATGAAGCTGGAAGAGGCGGGGCCCGATCGCGAACTCGAAGCCCGGATCAAGAGCTTTGAACTCGCCTACCGTATGCAGTCTGCCGCCCCGGACGCGATGGATGTGGCCAAGAAACCAAAGAAACCAGGAGCTTTACGGCATCGATCGCAAGGAATGCGGGCACTTTGCCCGGCAGTGCTGATCGCCCGTCGGCTAGTCGAGCGGGGCGTCCGCTTCGTGCAAATCTACTCTGGCGGGATGGACAACCAACTCAGTTGGGATGGGCACATCGACATCAAGGGGAATCACCAAGGCTTCGCCGACGAGACCGACCGCCCCGTCGCCGCGTTGATTAGCGACCTGAAGCAGAAGGGGCTCCTCGATTCCACGTTGATCGTCTGGGCGGGGGAATTCGGCCGCTTGCCCGTATCCCAACCGGGCGCCAAGCCCGGCCGGGATCACAACCCCCATGCGAACACAGCCTGGCTGTGCGGTGCCGGGGTCAAAGGCGGGGTATCGTACGGGGCGACGGACGACGTCGGCTACAAGGCCGTGACAAACAAGGTCGACACCCACGATTTCCACGCAACACTGCTACACTTGCTCGGCATGGATCACGAGAAGCTTACGTATATGCACAACGGCCGTCGCTACCGGCTGACCGATGTGTTCGGCAAGGTCGTGAAGGACGTTGTGGCCTGATTCGGCTTCAGGCTTTGTCGATCAACTCGTAGTAGACATTCCGCTGCCGGGGCGTCCACCCGGCCTCACGGATCGAAGAGCGGATCTGCTCCAGTGTCAGGTAGTGCACCGTCCCCGCGGAAGCGACGACGTTCTCCTCGATCATCAAGCTCCCCATATCGTTCGCACCATAGAAGAGGGCAATCTGCCCAATCTTGGCGCCTTGCGTCACCCAACTGGACTGAATATTGGGCACGTTGTCGAGGTAGAGCCGGGAGATCGCCTGAACGCGCAGGTACTCGAAAGCGCCCTGCTCGGGGGCGTCCGCCATCTTGTGGCCAGGTTGCATGGTCCAGCAGATGAACGCGGTGAACCCGCCGGTTTCATCTTGTAGGCTCCGGATGCGATCGAGGTGCTCAATCCGCTCGGCGTCGGTTTCGATGTGCCCGAACATCATCGTGGCGCTGCCACGACCACCGAGCTTGTGCCAGACCCGACAGACTTCCAGCCATTCATCGGTCAGGGCTTTGTTTTTCGTCAGTTGCTTGCGGACCCGGTCAACCAGGATCTCACCGCCCCCGCCGGGCAAGCTTCCCAGACCCGCCGCCTTGAGTCGACCCAGGACCTCTTCCAGGGGGAGCTTGTTGATCTTGTGGAAGTGCCAGATTTCCGGGGGGCTGAAGGCGTGCAGATTCACCTTGGGGAACTTAGCCTTCAGGTCGCGGAGGAGATCTTCATACCACTCGAGCTTGAGGGAGGGGTGCATGCCGCCTTGCATGAGTACCTGATCGCCACCGAGGGCGATGGTCTCCTCGATCTTCTTGTACAGTTCCTCGCGCGACAGGACATACGCATCGGCATCGGCTGACTTGCGATAGAAGGCGCAGAAATCGCAGACCGCAGCGCAGACGTTCGTGTAGTTGATATTGCGGTCGATGTTGTACGTGCGATACGGCTCGGGATGGAGCCGCTGAGTGACGGCGTGCGCAGCCCGCCCCAGCTTGTGCAGGTCTTTGCAGGCCATGAGGGCTTCGCCTTCTTCTCGAGAGAATCGGCGACCGTCAACGGCTTTGGACAGGATGGTGTCGATCGTGGAGGACAATGTCCACCCCCTTCGGGGCGAGCCCGAGTTCGGATGCAAGCTGATAGTAGTGCTTCATCCCGGCGAGTTCTTGTTCGCCGAGATCGTAGCGGATGATCGTATCGAAGTAGCGCCGGCAGTAGCCGGGATCGAGCCCGAGGAGCCTGGCTTCGCGGGCGGCGATGATCCCCGAACGGGACAGCCCGTATTGCTTGGCCCTGGTGAAGACCTCCGCAGTGGGGCCGAGGTCAACACCGGGGCGGACTGCCCAGACGGCGAACACCATGGGGAGTTGCGTTCGCTCGTGCCAGAGTTGGCCGAGATCGTAGCTGTGGGTGAATCCGGGCAAGCAGGCCTTCATCGCCCGGTCGCCGATGAGCAGCACGGCATCCGTGGAGACATCATCCGCTGGGATGTCGACCGGAAGCTGTCGGTAGATCACGCCCGGATGCTCGGCCAGAAGAATACGGCTGAGGGCAGCACTGGTGCGGCTACCGTCGTCGAGGAGATGCTGCGAATCTGCTGCCATGGAACCCGGCTGAAGATGGTCACACTCAGGACTGGCCCATGGCTACTGATGCTGCACCCAGGCACGATGCTGTAGTCTTCGGCGCGGAAGTATTCCACGATGGGGATGAGCCCGACCGTCCAGGTCACCCTGGGCCATACGGTCGGCAGTCGGCCTGGGGTAGTCGAGGATCAGCTCCACATCCGGGCGCGAAGTCGACCAACCCCTCAATGAGGGGCTTGGTGTTCAGGTAGTTGACAGCGCCGACGCGGAGCATGGGATGTATCCCCTCCTCAGCTTCAACCGCTTTTTCTAGGGGGGATAACGAAATTGGTAGGAAGCGCCAGGGCGACGTGGCACCTGGATAAGGCGTGGCTGTATCGTAGTGTTCAGCGTGAGATCAAGCTTGGCGAAGGACGATGAAGAGGGCGATGGTGCCGGCTTTCTTTTCGCCGCGGCGGTCGAGGAACGACTTGATTTCCTTCGATTGCGAGGCGGGCGTGCGGAGGAGTGGTGGCAGGTACGTAAGGAGCAGGGCGTGCTTCTCTTGTGGCTTCTTGATGGCAGTCGTCAGTTGGCCAATTGTGTCTGCGGAGAGTGGCTTGGCGGCAGCCGCGCCCTGTACCGGGGATCGTTGTCGTGGCGTGCGGCGTACGGTGGAGACCCAGATCGATGCCGAAGAGCTCTTTGAGGTCTTTGTGATCGGCAGTGGCAATCGGGACCACGGTACCAGAGCCAATGCTCGAGGTGGCCTGGTTCGGCTTGGCCAGTTGAGCCAACAACTGGGCGGCTTCAGCCGGGGTCAACCCTTCCGCGAAGAAGGCCATGGTGCCGGGGATTTTCTTGGCGATCCGCTGCTGGGTATTGCTTTCAACACTGGCCGGCAGGTTGATCGCCTTGGCGGCAGCAACCATTTGCTCGGCGGCCGAGGTGGTGTTCTTGCAGAAGAGATCGATGCGGAAAGCGGGATCGAGGCTGAATTCCCGTTGCAACTGAGCGATCACGTCGGGGCGGTCGCACTCAGCAGCGCTGATTAACAGCGGTAAGCGAATCTCGACCGAGTTGAGCGGGCGGGGGTTTTCGATGATTCCTGAGCCGACGACATCGCCACCACCCGGGCGAGGCAGCGGGGCTTGTTCGACCGGATCCTTGGGAGTCTGGACGACCACATCGGGACCGAGTTTCGGTAACGGCGCCAATTTCAATTGACTCGGGAATCTGCGGGATGGCGGGCTTGCTATCGTCGGCCCGGGCAGCGATGTAGTCGGCGAGGTTCGGTTGTGCCTGATCGCCAGAGGGGGTGCGGGGAGCCGGGAGTTGTCGGCTGCGGGCGGTTTGGCGGTCCCGAATCGCTGCTGGTGAAGAACGCGAACGATCCGCAGCCAATGGCCACGAACACGGAGGCAGCCACCGCGTAGGGCATCCAGACGGGAGCCCGCGGGGCTCGACTTGGTTTGGATTGCAGGGGTGCGCGTCGGGGTGTGGCGACTGGCGTACTGGCAATGCGACCGAGAACGGCACTGGCGATGGACGCGGGTGCGGGTGTGCGGAGTTTGCGGAGCCTGGCCTGGGTTGGACTGGAGTTCGTGGAAAAGCCGGGCCACGTCGAGCCGAGCCGAGAGCAATTCCTGAAACTGCGGGCGCTCAGCGACGGTGAGTTCACCATCGAGGGCGGCATGGATCAGTTGCATTTCGGCTGGGTAATCATGGCAAAGCGACCGGTTCACGGCTCCTGCATCGGTTTGGGGTCAGGCGTCTTCCGCAGTCGAGTCGATCCGATTGGGATCGTTCTGCTGCAGGTGAGGTTGACCGTCTGGGCTCATCGCACCTGGAGAGCCATACGGGTCGAGAAGATTGCGAAGTTCGAGCCGGGCTCGATGGAGTCGGCTGCGGATCGTCCCAACGGGGACACCCATCGCCTCAGCAATCTCCTCGTACTTCAACCCCTCCATGTCTTTGAGGGTGAGCACCATGCGGTGCTCAGGGGATAGTTTCGTCAGGGCCTGGGCGACGGCGGTTTCGTCTTCCGATCGCTCCAGTGCCGATCCAGGGCGAATGTCCCGAGAAGTATCCTCGGGCTCGTACTGGTATCCCTCGGATCGGGATGATTGTCGGTTCGACCCACTACCATCCTGATTCAGGCTCAGTGTGGGTCGCTTTTTCCGGCGGTAGCTGATTGCCGTGTTGTGAGCAATCCGGAACAGCCCAGGTGAACAGTTCCGAGTCTCCTTTGAACGACTTCAGCGACTGGTAAGCACTGAAGAAGGTCTCTTGGAGCACATCCGACGCATCCTCTGTATTGTCCACAATACGCAGGATGACATTGTACAGGCGGTCCTGGTACCGCCGCACCAGGTCGCCGAACGCTGCTGTTCGTCGGCGAGCACATCCGAAATAATGCGGCGGTCGTCGAAGTTCACGTCTGTTCAAGATTTTGGACGGTGAGATGCAGTCGAGAGTTCCCAGTTTCCAGGAAAAAAATCCCAAAGTATGAGATGGTCTGGAGAACTTCTTGGAATCCCGCAGTCCGGCTAGCGGCCCGTCTTGTCCGTTGTTATAGCCCCCCTATGCGGCATTATGGGCTGATTTTCCTTGGATTCTTGAGCTTTGGGGCAATGAGCGCCCGCGGGGCAGGCCCTTACCCGGTACCGGACTATCTTCCTCGTTACGATTTGAACGTCAAACTGGATACGAACAAACACACGGCAGAGATCCATCAACGCACAACCTGGACCAACAAAACCCAGCGGCCCACCGAGACGGTTGTATTTAACTTTTACCCTCGGTTCGAAATCAAGCCCTCAGAGTCCTTGTTGTTTGCCAAGACTCTTGAGATGCTGCGAATGAATCCCGAGTACGGGATCGATCCGCTCGGGGCTTTCGGCACAGTCCAGGATATTCGTCTCGTTGTGGGTGACCTTCCCGCAGCGCAGAAGCGACTCACGTACACATACGCCAAGGATAATCCCTGTGCGTTGTATGTGCAGTTGCCCCGGGCGGTCGGCCCAGGCGAATCGGTGATGATCGATATGGATTGCACCATTCGCCTGCCGCACAAGCAGGGACGCGTCGGCCACTGGAATGGCATCAGCTACTTGACCAACGCCCTGCCGACGGTCGCGTACTACGACGACACCGGCTGGCATGATAAGCCGTTTATCCCCTGGCATCAGCCCTTCTGGAATGAAGCGGGTATCTACCAGGCGACGATCCAGGTTCCGGCGGATCAGTGCGTCGTCACACCCGCCGAGGTGAAAAGCGAAGCCGAGCAAGAAGGCTGGAAGACGACGACCTACGCACCATTCGTCGGCCGGGATTTTGCATTGCTCGCCAGCGCTCACTACCAGAAGACAACCCGGCAGATTCAAGTCTTCGATGGTCGCACGATCACAGTCGACTGCTATGCCGAGCGGCGGCATGAAGCCTCGGCCAACAGTATGGTCGAAATCGCATCGAAGGCAATCGAGACCTACTCGCGCTGGTTCGGCCCTTATCCTTATGAGCGATTTACAATTGCCGAGTCGTACTTCGGGTGGAATGGGAATGAATGCTCAGGATTGATCCTCATTGATGAACGCGTCTTCGACATGCCCCAGGCGGGATATGGATACATCGAGTATCTGGTCTCCCACGAGACGTGCCATCAATGGTGGTACAACCTCATCGGTACCAATGGCTACTCGGAAACCTTCATGGATGAAGGCCCCGCGACGTACTTCAGCCACCGCATGCTCGATATCCGACGGGGAAGAACAACCAACTGATGAACTGGTCGCGGACGATGAGTTGGGTCACCCCGACCATCCGCCGTGAGAACTATCGCTTTGGCCCGATCACCATGGCGATCCGCCGGCATGAGGTGCCACCGGCGGCAGGACCGCTGCCCGATTTCGGCAACCTGTACAAGCTCTTTAGCGGGGCCTACGACCGCGGGTCCAAAGTGTTCGGCATGATCGAGGATCGCCTGGGGGAAGATGCGTACATCGATTTCACCCGCGAAATCGTGAAGAAGTATGCGTTTCGCTACCTCTCGGCAAAAGATCTGAAACGAGAACTCGAAGCTATTCGGGTAAGAACTGGGACGACCTCTTTGATCGCTGGGTCTACGGCAAGGGCTGACTGATTGGTGCCTGGAGTCGCTAAAGTCGATGGCAAGCGCCGGCTCGGGGTCCTGGGGATTCGCCAAAGCTGGATGGGCGTACCGGCACCCGGCCGAACCGACTGGAAATCGTGGTCCGGCAAAAAGGGGACTACGACGAGCCGACTGTGCTCGGGTTCGCATGGAGCCGGGGATCGCTACCCGATCCGCATCCCGATCGGGCCGACAACCGATGCTGGCGAGTATCCCGAATACCAGGCCCGGGTGGTACCCATTGGCAAACGAGGTCTGCTCGTCACGCTGACACTCGATCGCCTGCCGTAGATGTCTGCATCGATCCCGACAGCGTTCTGCTCGACGCCGATCGGGCGAACAACAACTACGACCGGACTCCACGGTTCAACTTGGTCCCGGTGTACAACACCATGACCGAGACCGACCTGACGACTGACTATGATCGCTGGAACATCAGCGCTGGGCCCTGGGTCTGGGGGCCGACATACCAGGACCCCTGGTATACCCGATCGAGTATGTTCGGAGTGCGAGCCGGGGCTTTCCGGACACAGACCTTCCAGGGGGGGATCTATTCCGCCTTTCGGTTCGATACCCGCGACATTGTGGTCGGTGCGGATGGGCTGATCGATCACTGGCCAGACCCGAAGACACAAGTCGGCTTCAACTTCGAACACCGAATTGCTGGCCCGTACTTTGGCAGCCTGGGTGGTCGCAACGGCGCTAACCGGGCCTATGTGTTTGGCCGCTACGTGCTGGAACCGACGAGCAGCATGTATCAGAGCCCGATGCACTACTTCGAGGGGTTCGCCAGCTACCAGGACAACTTTCTGCCAAATGCCCAGAACACGAGCCAGGGTTCGGTACGACCCGAATGGACAACCCTTGTCGGGTTCCACCATCGACTGAACCTGTACACACCGTACTGGGATCCAGAACGGGGCATCTGGCTTGACTCGTTCTATGGGGCCGGGGTCGGGCGGCTTGATCGAACCACAGCCGTCCAGCAACTGCGGGCCGAGATCGCCGCGGCCACAAACTGCCCGAGGGGCTAGGCTGGTTCTCGGATATCCGAGTAGCGGGCGAGCCCTCTTCGCGGCGGCTTTCCCAGCCGCGGAGATTTCCTCGCCCTGGGTGGTGGCCTGCTGTTCCGTGGGTTCGATCTCTCTGAACGCCAGGGGGGGAGCCTGCTCTGGACGGCGAATGCCGAGATCCGCCTGCCGATTGCCCGGGATGTCCGCTGGAATGTGATGGATAATGTTGCTGGAGTTCGGAATTGCTACCTGGTGCCCTTTTATGATGTCGGTGCGTCTATTCGAATCAGCAGATTGTCGTGAACACGGCCCATACGGTCGGGCTTGGGCTTCGGCTCGACACGGTGTTGTTTAGCTTCATAGAACGGGCGACGATCCGCTTCGATGTGGCCAAGACGGTCAACGCGGCGAGTCCGTTTCAATTTTGGCTCGGCGTGCAGCATCCGTTCTAGTCAGCCGACTTGATCGAGCCGTGTTAACCGTACTTCACAGCCCGTGAGGGAATCCCGGACGGCGGCGGGGAAAAGTCGAATCTCATGCAGTTAAAGAGTGTTGCACGAAGAGGCCGTCTGCTAAACTGCGACTCAACGATCTCGACGGATTTGGCGGCGAGGTCGGGAACTGCCTGCGGGGCCTTTGCTTCGCGAGCCAACGCCAGTCGACCACGAAAAGGCAAACCCGACCGAAAGGCGGGGACGCAAAGCCACGGGCCTTCGCACCCTCCCCTCACTTGGGAGCGATGGCGGCCGGACTACCGATGGGATACGGCGAATGCCGTCCATCCCCGGATCGATCTTCGATCCGCCGCTCGCTTGGGTGCGCCGAATTTCGGCATGCCTACCGATTCAGTTCCGATCATGGGCCAGGGGCGGAGTCCCTGGCCCATGTGCGTTTCCAGGGTGGAAAGATTACTTGGCCACTCGAGGCGGCGGTGCCACTTCCCGCGGGGGGCGGGTTGGCTGGCTGTTGCCAAAACCGCTTTCACATCGGCCCAGAAGGTATCCCATACCGTGCACTCTTGCTTGTTCCAGCCCTCTCGTTTGGCTTGCGGAAGTGTGTGGGCTAAATCGTTATCGTCCAGCCACTCCCTTCATCCCATCTTCCGCTCGAGCACGGTCTTCCGGCTGAGATGAAGTCGCCAGTGCCTTCCAGAGGGTAAGATCGGCAGACAGCCAGTGCAATGCCTTGGTACGGAGTTCGGCTTGGTCCTTGGCATCAGTCGGGGCATTGATCCCGACACCATGAGCGGCGCTCAGTGCGCTCGAAGCGGCATAGTAGCGATATGCATCTCGAAGGTCATCAGTGAGTTTTGGGTCCAACGCGAAAGCAATCTCGTAGAGGCGGGCAGAATCCGCCCAGCGGGATTGTGCCTGACACAGCTCCGCGAGTGCGAGAGAATCAGCGGCAGTCTTGGGTTTCGCTCGACCTGCGAGGTAGTTCTCCAGTTCTCGCTTCCGCTGTTCCACTCGGGTCAATCGCGCCTTGTTGAACGCCTCCACCGCTGCAGGATCTACGGAGAAACTCTCATAGAGAGTATTGGCGACATCCGATGTTAAATCCTTCTGATTTCGGCTTGTCACAATGACTTGAAACAGCCTGTTGCCCACGAGGATGCCGCGATTTCGTATATACTCTCGATCCTTGAGAAAAGAGACTTCAATCATGGGATATTTCTCTTTCCCCAAGTGCCCGATTTGCTCACTGAGGAGTTGCCCATCGCCAACTGTGCCATCGCGAATGAATCTTAGCCGGGTCTTGGTATCGAGATCATTATTGAAGGTATTAGTCGCGATGAGGAACCTAGTTCCCTTGAGTGTGATCTGATCTTGGATGATGACAATGTTATCTTCAACATTGATATAGTTGCGTGTCGTTTCCCCTGGGAACTTGCGGAATACGTGCCCAGGTCCAGGTCCGCTGGTGCAACTTTAGGCTTGGGTATGTCGCGATAGGGCTGCGTACTTTGGTACAGTTTCAGTCGCTCTTTTCTCAGCCCTTTCATGTTCGAGTCGAATTCTGGCGTCTCGATGGCCTTGGCCTGATACTCCAGGGCCTTGGCGAATTCGCCGGCTTCCGCATACGCGGCGGCGAGAATGCTCAGCTGAGCTGCATCTTTCCAGCGGGACAGTTCACACGCCCGGATCGCGTATCCGATCGCCTCTTTACCATCGCGGTGCATGTCGCTGGGGCAGGTTGCCAGGATCCATGCAAGGGCAGTCAAGGCATCTGGCATGTCTGGCTGAATTTTCACAGCCTGTCGATACGCGGCAATCGCTGGAGTATATTTCGATTCGGATTGCAAGCGTGAGCCTTCATCCAGCCACGAAGTTGCCAGGGCTTCATCGAAGATGGCGGGGGCCTCGCTCGGGCGGAGCTTGGTTCGGACAGTCGCGGTGCGGTTCGGGAGCGGAGCGTGGGGCTGCGAGTTGATCCAACTGGAACGCCAGCCGGGCACGAGCTTTCATCAATTTTGCGGTGAATTCTGGTGTGGGGAATAACATCGGCTGAAGCAGTGATTCGCCTATATCCGCGAGCAAATCGTATGATCCGGGTTCTGCAGCGACTAACTCCTGCCAGGTATCCGCGAGATCTGACCTCATCGTACCGGCCCGTCCGAGGAATTGCTCGACTTTCTGCCTGGCCTTAGGATAATCAGGTTCCTTCTGCAGCAGTGGAAGATAAACCTGCAAAGCGTGCAAGAGATATGCAAACCCCATCGAACGCTACTTGCTCTGGCTTGCATTTTAAACGTGACTTGCTGAAGCTGAAAGATTGTGTACAGCAATCCGTCTTGTTTATCAAGTGATGCAGGATCTAGCTTGACAAGATCTACATACTGCTTATATGCGGACTCGTAGTATTTTAATGCTTGATTTAAATGCTGCTGAGCAGCTTCCTCACCCATAACTAAGTCAGCGATACCTTTCCACTCATCTCCGATGCGGTAAAGTCAGATTGGCCATATCCACCTCCACAATCACTGCGAGAAGTGCGCGTCATGCTATCCTTGCCGATCTTGAGAATCTGATCAATCAAGTCGATGACATCTTTGCGTGCCTTGATGCGATCTTCTCGGGAAAGCCAAATCCACTTATGCTTGCGATCCACGTCGCTGATAAACCAGCGAGCCCGCACGGTTTCCCGCTGCCAGCGATCGTTATCTGGGTCACGTTGAGCAAAGCGCTCCGCCAGTTTGAGGGCTTGATTGAGGTGTTCCATGGCGGTTGCCTGATCGCTATCCACGAGGTGCCCAGCAAGCGAATTCAGCACGGCCACAAGCTCCTTGGCATACTCATGGTTGTTGGGATCACTGCCGCTGGCCTGTGTTTGAAGTTGCACCGCACGACGCAAAAGTTCTAGTCCCTCATGAGACTTATTCATGGCGATCAGAAAAAGACCATGCCGACTACAACTGATTCCGAGCTGGGACGCACTCTGCGGTGTCGGGCTTCGGGCATAGATCGCTTCCCGGATTTTCCGCCCGCGTTCGTAGAGATCTTGGGCTGTGCGCATTTCTCCCCAGTCCATGCGCAGGTTTCCCAGGATCGTTAATGCCTTGGCCAGTGCAAACCCCTCAGCGGGGTTGGCCGATTGCGCAGCATTGCACTTTTCCAGTTGCTCGATTGCTGCCTGGAATGCCTCGGCGGCCTGGGGCATTCGCCCGATGTTGAATTCCGATTCAGCCACGATTCCCAGGGCAATCCCCAACAGGGCCTGATACTCGCGGTTGCTCCCATCCTCGGCGATGAGTTCACGGCAAAGCGCCACCGCTCGCTCGGCTCGATCCTTGCAATCGTCCAACCTGTTCATGTCCATATACAAGCTCGCCACAAGGGTCAGGAGCTTGGCTTTCTTCATTCGGACCAGTGCGGGGGGATTCGACCCAGTGAGAAGTTCGTCGTAAACTTTCTCGGCGCGAGCCAGAATCTCAACGACGGTTTTGGATTGGGTCCCGGCGATGGGCTTGATACCGCGGGCCAGTTCTTCACTGACAAGCTCGGCTGCCAGGATCGCCTTGTTCAAGTTAGCTTCTGCTTCGGCTCGGGCTTGTTGCTCGGCTTTCTGTTTCTGTCGCGCCTGGAGCAAGCCCAGAGTGGTGCCGATTGTGCCAAGGGTAAGAACTACCAGGACGCCGCCGACGCCAGACGCTGAACACGCCGACGCTTCTTCCGCCTCGGCTTCCTGAACTCTCACCCGTTCGCGTTCCACCTCCGCTTGCCGTGCCCGCTCATCGGCTGCTTGACGTAGGGCAGCCACCGCCGTGGCAACCTCACCTGCGTTCGCCGGTCGATCGCTCTTCTCTGCCGCCAGACAACGCTTGGCCAGGGCGATCAACTCAGGATCGGCACCCGAGGTCTCGAGGCGGATGAAGCAATCGCCGACTTTCCCCTTGGCCGCGAGAACACGCGTTGTCTCGCTGGAATCGCTGACGAAGGGCGGCTTGCCAGTCAGGATGGTGGCCAGGATGCCCCCAGCCCAAACACATCGGAGCGAGCATCAATCTCCAGCACTGCTCGATGGCCTGCTCGGGTGGCATATACGCCGGCGTACCCAGCACGCTCCCCGCCTGTGTGACGTGAGCTTCGGAGTCTCGGGTGGATTTGATCAAGGTCTCTGCTATCGTCGAGTCCGGATCGCTGTAGTCGGAGTGTTGAGCACCAACAACCTTGGCAAGACCCCAGTCCATCACTTGCACTTCGCCGAAACTTCCCACCATGATGTTTTGTGGTTTCAAATCGCGGTGAATCACACCATGGGCATGTGCATAGCCGACGGCCTGGCAAATCCCCTCGAAGACAGCAATCAACCGACCACGTTCATCCATCGGATCGGTGCGGGCCTTGAGGATTTCATCCAGCGTGTTGCCTTTGATGAGCTTCATCGCAAGGAACGGCCGGCCATCGGGCAACGTGCCAAGATCGTGGATTGCTGGTATATTCGGATGTTGAAGCTGTCCGGTGATGCGGGCCTCATCCGCGAACCTGCGGGCCGTACTCGAAGTCGTGGCAAACTTATCGAGAAGCACTTTGACGGCGACTTCGCGATTCAGTAACCGATCAGTCGCCCGATAGACGGCTCCCATACCACCACGGGCGATTTCCAGCCCGAGTTCATAGCGATCTGGAGAGCCGCCCTGCAGACTTTGTGTGAGCGAATCGATGATAGCCTTATTGCTCGAATCCGAGTCGATGGTCGCTTCCAAGCGTGGCAGATGTTCATTCGTCTGAGTTGGGGGTTCAAGTGGGCCAGATCGCGTGGGCTCATCGGCAGACATTCGCAATCTCCACGACGCACATACCGAGTTTTATCTCAGTGTATGGGTTCGAGAGTGGAGCATCTGATTGAAGGACAATGGAATCTGCTGTGAGAGGCGATTCGCTTTTCCAGATCTGGCCTACTCGGACAAAATCAGGGCTTGGGCCCCAGTGTGACGACCGTCAAATCACGGACTGGATACTTCTCGATGTAGTCCAGGATGGCCGTGGCGAAAGGGCATCGACCGATGCCTGCACCTCGTCGACCGTGCGCATCCTGCCCAGATGGAACCAGTCGCTGGCCATGGAACTGGCCCGCGACGATGTCGATTCTTGCTGCATGATCAGGCTCGTCTTCAGACTCGCCTTCACCCGGTCGACCTCATCCTCGCTGACTCCGTTCTTCAACTCGCGAAGCACGCGAACGGTCACATCGAGAGTCTCCTGGGCTCGATCGGCCCCGGTACCGGCGTAGCAAACCACCGCGGCCCGATCGCGAACCGAGTCGTAGCTCGCCGAGACTGAGTAGCAAAGGCCTCGCTTTTCCCGGACTTCGGTGAAGAGGCGGGCACTCATCCCCCCGGAGAGGACGCCAATGGCCCCGCGGGCGGGGTAAAAATCGGGCGTGCCGAAGGAAGCGCTCGGGAAGGCGAGCGCGATCTGCGTCTGCTGGGTTTCCCTTGGGGAGGTGCACCGATTCGGGCTTGTGTGGTCCCGGTTTGACCGCTGCCGGGGGAGTCCCGGTCCAGTCGCCGAACAGCCTGCCCACCTGATCGACGAGTGCGGGCCAATCGATCTTTCCCGCGACCGAGATGATCGCTTGCCCGGGGAGCAACCGCTGGCTGGCGAAGTCGCGTACGGCCTGGGGAGTGATCGCCTCGATCCCTTCCGCGTGCCATATTGATTGCGGTTGTACGGCGATGGGTAGTATCGCTGCTTGAGCTCGAGCAGTGCAGTATCGGATGGGGAATCGACGAGGCTCTGCAGGTCTTGCAGGGCGAGTTCTTTCGCTGCGGGGATCTCTTCCTCGGGGAGCCAGGGGCGGCGGAGAATATCCGCATAGAGATCGAGGACACCGGGAAGGTTCCGGGCGAGGGTACCCGCGTAGCAGTTGATGTTGAAAGGGCCGACGCTTTCGCCACGATCGACGCCGAGGTTATCGAGTGCGGCGGAGAGGGTCTTGCTGTCTTGATTCCCGGCGCCACGGGTCAGCAGTTCGGCGACAATGCCAGAGAGGCCGAGGTATTCCTGCGGTTCGTAGGTGTAGCCTGCGGGCATGAGCACATACATGGTCGCCGAGCGGACGTGATCCATCCGTTCGCCTAGAAGGGTCAGTCCATTCGGGAAGATATGTTGATACAGAAGTTGCGACACGGGGAGCTTTCTATCGAGGAAGTTCGCTCGGTTTCCATTCTTTATACAGGGTGATCGCCTGGCAGTTCCTGGGCTTCTGGCGTGATCGGCTCCCACGTGGGGTGTGCCCCCGACTTGGCCTTTACAGGATCGAGCCGACTCGGCATAGAGCCCGAAATTCCCGCGAGTAGTGCGTGCCGGCATGGGGATGCCGACACATCATGCAAGATCGCCGGGATTGTGGGGGATGCCATGCTACGTCCACTGGCCTGGCTCGGTGTGGCCTGGTCCGCAGGGATCGGGTTCACGAGCGTCGCCGAGGCGCAAGCGCCCGCGGGACCGCGGCCAATTTTTCCTTCGCGGCCCAAACCAGACGCCAAGCCCGAAGTGCCCACCGTGATTCAGGGGGGCCTCTCCGTCCGCCGAAGCGATGACGCAGGCACTCAGAGCCGAACGCGATGCCTACACGCGCCGGCTCGATGTCTGCACACAACTGCGCAAGATCGCTGCGGATACCAAGAACGACAAGCTCGCCAACCGAGCCCTCGAACTGGAACAGCAAGCGGAAGAAGCCTACCGCGAGCGGATCGCCCGGCTGGGCGTCAAAGCGGAACTCCGCGCTCCGTCGCCGAGCAGCAGCGAGGGAACGGAAAGCCTCGAGCGGACCCTCGGCAGCGGTATCGCCGTGGCTCCGACCACAACTCCCACACCGACGCCCACCGCATCACCCGCCTCCGCGGCGGCTCGCCCCCGGCAATTCCGGGAGGTGCCGCAGTGAAAACCCGCATCGTCACCCTCAGCGGCGGATTGCTCGTCGTGGCCCTGGCCACTGGCTGCACGATTACACCCGTCGGCCCATTCGCCGAGAGCATCAAACGCACGACCGCGGCGAACCCAATTGATACAGCCGCGGCCAAGCCTGGGAAAAGCGCCAAGGTCGAGCCAATGGTCTCGGCGAGCCAGGATATCGTCGCCATGCCGACGATCACCGAAGCACCGCCACCGCCGCGACCGGCCTACTTTGTCGGCCCGGACGACGTCAATGAAATGAACGCGGCCGATGTCGCCAAGAAGCTGAGCGAAGAGATTGAATCGGACAAACGAGACGCCGGCAGATGAAGCCGCTTCCGGAAGTTTCGGTGATCAAAGGTCGACGCTAAGGGAAGTAGCGAAGTCAATCGTCGTCGGCAGGGAGTGGCAGGCTACTCAAATCGGTTCCGGTTCCCGTGATCGCATTGGGATTCGTCTGCCACCATTCATTGCAGCGTTGCTCGGTCCAGGTGTGTGCGCTGGCACATTCGAGCAACGCCAGTTCCAGTTCATGGGCTGTCGGATAGCGTTTGCCGAGATCCTTGGTCAGGCAGTTGTTCACCACTTCGATCAGATCGTCGGGTGCGTAGGGGTTCAAAGTTTGGATGGGCGTCGGTTGCTCGGTCACCACGGCCATCAGCGTCTTCATCGGGTTCTCCCGGTGAAACGCTTCCCGACCTGTCAGCAAGAAGTAAGCGACACTCCCCAGGCTGAAGAGATCGCTGCGCCCGTCGAGGTTGCCGCCGCTGGCCTGCTCGGGGCTCATGTATTCTGGCGTGCCGACGATCAATCCCTCGCGGGTAATCTTCTCCTGCCGGCCACCATCCCAGACCAACGATTGCACCAGGCCAAAGTCCACCAGCTTGACGTGGTCGTGTGGGCTTCCCTGAGCAAAGACGAGGATGTTGCTCGGCTTGATGTCGCGGTGCACCAGGCCACGAGCATGAGCTTCGCGGAGGGCTCCGCAGACTTGCCTGAGGATATGCACGACGCGGTCGGCCGGTTGCGGGCCATACCGTCCGACGAGATCTTCCAGGCTCAAGCCAGGAAGATACTCCATGACGTAGTAGAAGGTGCCATCATCTGCGATCCCGTAGTCGTAGATCTCGACGGTATTGGGATGGCGGAGTTGCGAGGTCGCCTGGACCTCACGTTCAAAGCGGGCAAGTTGCTCGGGATTATTCAGATACTTGGCATGAATCCGCTTGAGAGCACAGGGGCGCTTGAGCAGGCGGTGTTCCGCGAGATAGACCTCGCCCATGCCGCCCGAACCAAGCTTGCGACGCAAGCGATATTGCCCAAGCTGTCGAACAGCTTCGCGGGCCGATTCGACTTCCCGACGCAACGCCGCCGTCTTGGCGGTGCCGAAGATGGAGAGCCCGGCTCCTGCCGCGAGAATCGTCACGGAGACGGCATAGAGCATCCCGGCGGCGCGCCCCGCAGGGACGTGCAAGAGAGCGGCCATGGTGTCGATGGCGATCGCTGCCGCACACATTCCCGCCACCACGCCGATGCCACGAGCCGGCGTATTCGGCACCAGTACGCCATGGAAGACAATCAACGCAAACCAGTTGAAGTGCGTCGTCATCGCGGCAGCCAACACGTAGGCCCGTTCGTGTCGGTCTCCTTCAAAGCCCTGCTGGGGCAAGGCGGTGATCACCTGGAATTGCCAGTAGGCAAAGAAGAGGGCCATCATCCCGAATACGGCGATTTCCAGGACTCGCAGCGCTCCGACTGTGTAATCGGTCCGTCGGAAGAGCATACCCGCCGCAACAAGCAGACCGACCAGGCAGACGCCGCACAGCACCACCCCGGTGATGCCGATGTTCTTGTAGCTGTAGAGTTCGATGAAGTCGGTAAGGCCAGAAGCAAAGAAGAAGACGAACGGCACGGCGGCGATCAGGCAGCAGAGGCGCAATCGCTGTTGAAAGATTTCCCTGGCCGTGGAGTCGAGAGATTCCTGCTGCTTTTGAAGCGGGAACGACGGCCTGGTCGGTAGGCGGACGGCGCTATCGTTCAGTTCAAAGGAGCTATCTTCGAGTCGCGGATTGTTGTTGTTTTGCGCGCTGGTCAACTTCACCGTGCGGAGCGGCGAGGGTTGAGGTTCAATCGGTAGATCGACTGCCGAGGCGGGCATTGAGCAATCCAGACTTGCAAAGTTTCCGCACTTACAAGGATTTTAGGGCGCTTTTGCGTTCCCGGCATCTCGTGAATCCACACTCTGGCCATCGCCAGGGCGATTCGGCAAACTTGCTGCCATCAGCAAGCCGATCCCCGCCAGCGTCGTGGTCACAAAGCTGAGAAGCAAGCTGGCGAAATGCCAGGGGCCAAAGGCGAGCTTGGCCCCGGCGGCGATCTCGGGATTGGGATCAAATCGGAGCAATCGCAACCGGCTCACTTCCTCGGATAGCGGCCAGCCAATGGCAACGGTCCCCGCGGCAAACAGGAGTAATACCAAACGGCGATAGTGCCGGGGTCCATGCTTCCGCCAGCTCCAGGCCGAGATCACCGCTGCCAGTGCACAGACCGCCTGCATCGCGAAGTACCGCGGGAATACGGGGCCGACGGCCGATCCCGCCAGGGCACTGGCCAGGGCATCCTTCTGAGCCTGCGAGGCATCCGCGGGGATGATCGTCTGGTATGCGGTGCGGTCGGATGGTCCCTCGTTCACGACCCGCTTGAACGAATCAAAGATCGGCAAGGCCGTGCCGTAGTTAAAGAAGGCCGCCCCACCGAACCAGACCCCCATGGCGAAGACGTGAATCGACCGAAGCAGCGGATCGGCGATCCGCTCCACGCGCACCTGGTTTTCCGTCCCAGCTTGCAATCGCCTCAGATTCGAGCGATGCTTCACGACCACGATGATTGAGGCCAGCAAGCAGAACCCTGTGACGATGCAGGCCGGATAGACAAACGCCGCAGGCGTGATGAAGAGATGCGTAACCATGAGCACGGCGACCGCGGTGATCGAAGCCGCCGAGACGTATCGCGACGCCAAAAGAACAAGGAACCACGTCACTAATGCGAAGACAGCCGGAACCGGCACAAGCACAAAGACCGCTCCGGCTCCCGTGGCCACGCCCTTACCACCACGAAACTTCAGATAAACGGGGAAGAGATGCCCCAGAAAGGCGAACATCGCCGAGCCGACGCGCAATGCATCCGGCGCACCCAACGCCGTCGCAGCACCTGGATCGAGGGCTACCGTTGCGGGGAGCGCGTATGCGACCGGGAGAGCACCTTTGAGGTAATCGAGAAAGAAGACGAGGAAGCCATACTTCCGACCGAGTACCCGGCCAGCGTTGGTCGCGCCGATATTGCCGCTCCCCTCGTGAAAGAGATTTTTCCCTTTCATTCGTCCCACGAGGTATCCGAAGGGGATGCCGCCGATCAGGTAGCAGAGAAGTAGCCAGCCGAGAGCCATGGCCATGGGTGTATCCTCGAATCAAGCAGCGGCCTTGCGGCGGGCGGCTTCCTGGAAAATGGCCAGCAAGCCCTGATAGTGATGCTCGAAGGTCCAGGCAGCAGCGGCTTCCAGTGCCTTGGGGCGGGCTGCAAGTCGATACCCGGGATCGAGCATGGTCGTGATGGCTTGCCCCAGTGCCAGGGAATCATGCGGATCCGCAACGACGATTCCGTTCTCCGGGGGCGTCAGCAGTTCCGAGGCACCGTTGTAGGCGGTCGTAATCACTGGCAGGCCACAGGCCAGCGCTTCGAGTACGACCAGGGAGCAGGGATCGTAGAACGTCGGATGCACGAGAAAATCGGCGGCAAAGTAGGCATCGCGGGGATCGCCCCGATGGCCAAGAAACAGAATCCGATCACCCACTCCCAGGCTCTTCGCCAGCCGGGCATACCGGGCAAATTTGGGATGGCCGACAATCGCCAGCTTGAAGCTCTTCTCGCGGGGTACCTTGGCCGCGGCCCGAATCAGCGGGGCTAACCCCTTGAGCCGGTAGTTCATGGCCACAAAGAGCCCGACCGGTTCTTCCCCCACGCCCCAGCGATCGCGTTCCTGGGCACGCCGGGCGGGGCGATCCGTCGCAGCGAAACGCCCGGGATCGATGGCACTGGGAAGCACACGGACCGCATCGGCAGGGATTCCGAGCAGGTCTCGAAAGTGCCGCTGCACCATTCTGCTGTTCACCACGATGACCGGCCGCACCGGCCCAAGATACTGCTTCCGTTCAAGCCGGGCAAACGACCAGACCGCCGGGTCGAACGCCTTCCCGACATCCGCCAGCACCCGAACCAGAGCATTCCCATGTTTACGGCGGTTGTAGAGCTTGCTCGCGGCGTGCAGCCCCCCCTGCGGATAGAGGACATCCTGGCCCCAGGTCTTGTCAAATCCGACCGAGACATCGTGCCGGGACTGAGCCAGGGCCACTTCGCAGGCCTGGGCAAAGCGCCAGGGCCGCAAGTATCTCGCCCCACGCGGCACTTCAAGCCGGTGATACTGCATCTGCGGCGGCAACGCCGAGGGCTCCCAGCGGCAGGCATAGAGATGGATCTCGTGTCCATCGCGAGCCAGCCGACGTGACAGGTCGCCGATGTACGTTTCGCAACCGCCGCGGGCGGGCAAGACCGATTCATAGCAAAGTGCAATATTCATGCGGCTCTCGCGGCCTTGGCCTCACGGCGTTCGTGGTTGCGACGATACAGACCCGACTTGCGGCGAATCCAGTGGGCCAGCCACCCTCCAGGCGCCGACACATCGCCCCAACCCTCCCGGCAATACTCACGCCAGAATCGCACCCGGTCGCGTGCTGACACACCGGGGACATCCGACGAATACAGGAGCTGGCCGAGATCCTTGACCAGATACCACTGCCAGCCGAGCCGGTGCTGGCTGAGCCGGTGCAGGTCGATCATGACCATCCGCCCATGCCAGTCGTCTGGCACCGTCTGGGTATCGCTTTCCGCGATGTAGAAGTGGCAGAAGTACAGATCCTTGTGGAAGCGCCTGCGGCGATGCAATTCGCGGCTCAACCGAGCCAGCTCCCGGATAAGCCCCCGTTTCCAGCGGGCAAACTGCTCTGCCGGAAGCCGCTCATACGCCAGCGGCACAGCCTCATGCAGGCCGAGCATACCGGTCAGTTCATCGAGCGCGATGAAGCTTTGCAGCTTGCCTTCATTTGTGATCAATTCCGCGGCCGCCGAGACTCGAGGGACTGGCAACCCCACCGACTCCGCCCAGCGAAGATGATGGAACTCCTGCCAGCCCGGCGACCAGGCCCGGCCCGGAAACCAGCGTGCGCGTCGCGAATCCTTGCTTGGTAGAACGAAGTGCCGCTTCAGATAGACGACTCGTTTTCTGCCATCGGCCGCGGTGAGCGTCCAGCGGGCAATCGCCCTGCCCTGCTTTTCATGCAGCCGATCGGTGACGGTTTCGTGCATGATCCGATCGAGCCAGTCGACTCCGGCGAAGTCGGCCCAGTCCGTAGCCGCATACACCTCGGCACGGCGGTAGCCGCGTGGAGGTGTCGTGCTCAGGCCGCTCGATTCGGTTGCCCGGTGTCCCATGTCGTTAGCCTAGCAGGGCCCGCAATGCCGGGGGGAGTTTCCCCACTCCATGATACCCCCGAAGCACGCGGAACCTGTCGTTGCGGGAAAGCCAGCGTAGGCCCGCCAGGATGGTTTTCAGGTCGCGCCGCCGCCCCGATTCGGTCAGTCGTCGATCGAGTCGTACAGCCAGTGGCGAACCGACCGCCACACGCAGCGGGCCGAGGATCGAGGCCACAAGCAGCGGATCATTGGCCGATGCAGACGCCGTCGGGCGAACCCCAGCGTCGTGCAACTTGCGGAGCACCCGGCCACATTCGCGCAGCAACTCCCCTCGGGCGGCCTGCGGCATCGCTTCTCCCAGAATCTGTGGCAGCGGCATGGTCTCGGGGATCGGTTCGGCAAGCAGGAAGGAATCCGACCGTGTCCGACTCAACAGGCGTTGACCAAAGGCCAGCAGGCGGGGAGCTTCGATCCCGAATCGCTCCAGGTGGAACAAGATCCGCGACGCCCGCACGGCGGGGGCTTGCCAGGGGCGTTCCTTGATCGCAGCTACCAATCGCCCCAGTGGTGCGACGGTGTTAAACCGCACGACAACAGCCTGGCGATCACCCAACGTCACCCACTCGCGGGAAGTGGTTCGATCGGGCTGATGCAAATAAAACGGCGGCTGCACGGCGGGTTTCGGCCAGATCGCCGCGATTTCGGGAATCGCCACCACCTGTTGCTGATCGACCCAGACCAACCGCTGCCGGGGCTCATGCTCTGCCGTGGTCCGTTGCAACCGGATCGACGACCGCTTGAGCGCCCGGCCTGCTTGCAGTTGCACCTTCTCCGCGAGCCCCTTCAAAGGCAGTTTCAAAGCGTGATCACCGCGGGCTCGCAGTGCGGCTTGGTAGTGTGCCAGGAAGCGTAGCCGTTCCTCGGTCGTGGCCAGTTCATCGATCAAGGTGGCGTGCAAGTTGCCGAGCGAGCGGAGGCGAGATTCGTCGGTCACGGTGCCGGTCCGCGGGCAGGATTGCCAGTCGAGCAGCGTGATCGCCAGCACTTCCGGTCGGATGAAGACATGCTTGGCACAGAGCTCGGGTGTGGCGAACCCGGCCGCATGCAGATCTGCCAGGCTATCCGCCAGCCGGGTGAGCAGGGCTTCGCGTTCTTCTATCGTGAGTTTCCGATCGCGGAGAAAGCGACGGAGCTCAACCGCCCCGGCGAGGTCGTCGACCAGCAGAAAGGCCTGGCCGCTGCCATCCGTGCCATAGGCCAGCCACTGCGGCCCGGGCAGGCCCGCCTGCTCAAGCGCCATGAGCGTACTGGCTTCCCGCTCACACCGAGACACGGGGCCGAAACCCGCGGCTTGATTCTGCCGGCGGACCTTGCGGGAAATGACATGTTCCCGCTTGAGGTAAGCCACCCGGCAACGGACACCTGCGAAAAGCTCGACCCGCATGACATGCCGATCGGGATGACCCGACACGATCTCCCAGGGAGATTCAAGACATCAAGTGGCGACTGGATGCCGCACTTTTTCAGCCAGGCAGCGAACCGAGGATGCAGCGTGATCGCGCCGGGTGGCGTGGCCTGCTGCGGCTTCTCCACTTCGGAGTGGATCACATCCACCGCCGCGATCCGTGGTCGGAAGTCAGCGGGTTCCTGGGGCTGGAACGGTTGCGGGTGCTGGATCCGCTCGACGGGCGGAGAGGCCACCGCGGTTGCATCCCCATGCGTTGAGGGCATGGGATCAATCGGGATCGACCACTGATCGAGTTCGGATTCAGCCGGCATGTCGTCGCTCCTGACGTTGTGACTCTTCCGTGATTCCAGCATCCCTATCCAAGAATCGCCTTGCAGCCACTAGCACTTCTGCGGGGCTCAAGGTCGTCATGCAGCGGTGGTCCAGCGGGCAGACCCGCAACTGGCATGGGCCACAGGGGACAGCCTTCTGCAAGTGCACCGCCTGCGGGTAATACGTTTCCGTCCAGCCGATGTGGGTCGGGCCGAAGAGCGTGATGACAGGTCGGCCAAAGGCCGCCGCGAAATGCCTGGGGCCACTATCCGTGGTAATCAACAAATGGCAACGCCTCACGACCGCCTTGCTCAACCCCAGTGACATCGGACTGTCGGCCAGAGACACCACCGAAGGCCGACCCGCCAGACGGACAACTTCCGCGGCGTTCGCCCGTTCCTTCGGACCACACAGTACCAGCACACCCGTGTCGGGTCGCGAGGCGAGCGCTTGAGCCAGCTCCACGAAGTGTGCCAGGGGCCAATCCTTGGCCGCACCAAAGGCTCCGCCGGTGTTCAGGGCAATCACCCGGGCATGGTGATGCAAACCCAACTGACTCCAGACCTGATCGGCAGCAGCTTCGTCGATCGCGGTCGTATGCAACTCCATGCGATAGCCCGGATCGGGCACGCCGAGCAGGCGCACGATCCGGTTGTATTCATCGATCGCCGGGACAGGCTTATAGCGCCCGCGATGATCGCGGGGTGCATACAACCGGCGTGTCAGGAGCAGATCTCGGCCGTAGCGTGCAAAGCCGACGATCTGCCGGGCACCACCGGCCGCCGCCATCAGAGCCGAGCGGAACGTATTCGGAAAGAGCACTGCCGCGTCGAGCGGTGCGGACCGCAACGACTGAATAATCTCCCAGCTTCGCCGGGGTGACTTGTCAAAGCGAAGGGTGTCGTCGAACCAGGGGGAACCGGCCAGCGTATCCGCGACGTAGCTTTTGCAGACGGCGATGAGCTCAGCTTGCCGGAAATGCTCCCGTAGGGCGCGGATCGCCGGCGTGGCCATCACCACATCACCAATCCAGTTCGGGAGAAATGCTGCGATCCTCTTCATGACAGGTCGGACTCCTCCATGAAGGTGTCCGGAGCGTCGTCGGGTGTCGATCGAATCAGTGAGTGCAGCCGAGCCTGGAACTCGGCTTCGCCGTGCAAGAACTGCAAACCGACACGTAATGCCCGGAGCCGGCGCCCGGCCAACTCACCGATGCGCAACTTGACCCAGTCTTTCTGCGTCGTGGCGATCAGTCGGTTTTCTGGCTGTGTCGCAGCCCAGCGAGTCAACTCCGCGACATCCTCGCGGGTGTATGCATGGTGATCCGGGTAGCGACGAAGCTCGACAACACGAGCCCCCAACGATTCCAGGCTTTTCTGGAATGCTTCCGGATGGGCGATGCCACAAAATGCCGACACTTCTTGACCGGCAATCTGATCGATCGGTTCAGGATCCGTACCGCCGATCCACTCCACCGGAGCATGGCGCGTCGTCGCCACGGGGAGTTGCGGGAAGCGGCGGCGGAGCCAATCGGTTTGCCGGGTTAAGTCCGCTTCCGGCACCTGATCGCAGCGAGTGAAGAGCACGAAACCAGCTCGCTTGAGGCTCGAAACGGGTTCTCGCAACAGCCCGCGTGGGAAAAGGTATTCCTCCGCCAGGGGCCGGGTCGCGTCGACCATGACAACATCCAGATCCCGGGCCAGTCGACGATGTTGAAAGCCATCGTCGAGCACGAGCATCTCGACTTCGAGCTCTTCCACGGCGGTCATGGCCAGGGCCACCCGGTCGACCCCTTGCAAATGGGGCACATCAGGCAGGTTTTCTTCCAGCAGAAGAGCCTCATCATTCGGCCCGCTGCTCGCACCATACCCCCGGCTCAGAATCGCAACCGGGACCCCAGCATCACGGTATGTCGCCGCGACGTACTCCACCGCGGGAGTCTTGCCCGTTCCGCCCAGCGTCAGGTTGCCAATGCAGACCACCGGCACCGCCGGCTGGAAGGCCCGCCTGGGGTTTCGATCGTACCGGCGATTCTTGAGGCCGACACCCAGGGCATACGGCAAGCGGGCCCACCAGAGCGCCGCCCGTGCCAGGGCGGGCCCGATTCCGCGGCGTTCTCCGCGGATCGTGGCATGAAACCAGTGTGACCAGCTTTCCGTCTGGCTCATGGCCGGTGAATCTCACTCAAAGAGAGGACCAAGGTGATGGGGGCGTTCTCAGGCAGCGAGTGCCGTGACCCACTTCTTCAATCGCACGGGATCGAGCTCGGCTGTCCGGCTGCCACCGACACAGACGGCCCCGCGGACCGCGAGCCAGTCGGGGGCGAGCGCTTTGAGTTGCTTGACCTGCTCGAGCTTGAGCGATCCCCCGAGGGCCACTCGGATATTGCTCCGCTTCAGCGAAGCGATCATTTCGCCAAGAACGGCAGGCGTGAGGTGATCGAGGAGTGTCTTTCCATCTTTGGCATACGTGTCGAAGAGGAACGCCTGGTAGCGGTAGCGTTTGGCGAATTTGACCAGTTCCGCCGGTGGCGGGGCATTCGCGGCTTCGTAGTCCACATACGAAACCATGACCACTTCCGTGCCGCCAGGGACGCCCCGTCGCGTGTCGAGGAGCTCTTCGCCCCAGCCCGGATTATTGCCAAAGCCACCCAGACCCCACTTCAGGTACTTGAGCGGTAGTTCGAGATGCCAGCAGGCTTCCGTGAGTGCGTTGTCGCTCCATTCCCCGAGTGCCGCACTCACCGGCACGCGATTCTTCACGGTGCGGATGACATCAGCGACAGTTTCGTGATGGGCAATCCCGAGTGGACCACGAGCGGGGTCCTTGACGTCGATGAGCGATGCGCCGGACTCGCAAGCGATGGCGGCTTCCTCTGCCGTGCGAACGCTGACAAGCAAACCGGGCCGATTCCGTTCGGCGCGAGTGTCGTTCATGACAGTTCTACCCTTGAACTTTGAAAAAGAACGTGTTCCCTGGGCAGGGAGTAAATGGAATCGGCCGTGGCTGCCGGAATTCGAACCCGTACAAGACCGGGGGTCGAAACCACTCAGGCAGGTTGTGATGGAGAGGCTGTTCGTCGACGAAGGTCTTGACGTTGCGATACGCCTTGCAGGCAAAGAGCTCGGCTGTGCCGATGATCCCGCCGCGCAGTTCGCTGAGTTCTTTCAGAGGCGAGTCGGTGATGAGATCCCAGCCAACGGGTCGCTTGTCGACCAGTTTCCCGGCATGGATGAAAATGCGACCCCGGATCGTCGTTGCCCAGGTGCGGACTTCGATCGTCTTGAGACCGGCCACCACCAGCGCCGCCCAGGGCTGCTTGATGGAGAGGGCATACGAACTGTTGGCCTGTGCCAGGGGCATAGAAAGGGTGCTTTTCGGGGGATTTCGCGCCCGCCCGAAAATCTCATGTCGGTGTCAGTAGGAAGCATGGCATTTTGTTGGGGACGTAAAACTCCGTCCCCAAGCTGTGCATGTTTCCGACCAGAGTCCTGTTTGTGAGCTATGAAATAGTAACTTTCTTCCGCGTCGGGTGAAACCCCGGCTGGACGACGCGCCCGAGACGACTCAGAAATGGCATTGAATCCCGCCACACTCGTTGAACTTCCGGAGCAACTCCGGGGGTACAAATTGCTGGAAAGGCTTGGCCGTGGCGGGTTTGGCGAAGTCTGGAAGGTGGAAGCGCCGGGCGGTTTCCTCAAGGCGATGAAGTTTGTTTTCGGGGATTTGGAAGCAACTGAAGAAGAAGGACGAGCCGCTGAACAAGAACTGAAAGCCCTGCACCGCGTCAAGGCGATACGCCATCCTTACATCCTTTCGCTCGAGCGTTTCGACATCATCCAGGGCCAGCTGATCATCGTGATGGAGCTGGCGGACCGAAATCTTTGGGATCGATTCCGCGAATGTCGCATGCTAGGGATGCCTGGTATCCCCCGAGATGAATTATTGCGGTACATGAGCGAGACCGCCGAAGCGCTCGACTTGATGAACAAGCACTACCAGATCCAGCACCTGGACGTGAAGCCGCAGAACCTGTTCCTCGTCTTCGACCACATCAAGGTGGCGGACTTTGGGCTCGCCAAGGCATTCGAAGGGATCCGGGCGACTGTCACCGGTGGTGTGACTCCTGTCTATGCGGCGCCGGAAACCTTCGAAGGCTTCGTCACCCGGTTCAGCGATCAATACAGCCTGGCAATTGTCTACCAGGAACTGCTCACGGGAGTCCGCCCGTTCAACGGGGCGAACACCAAGCAGCTGTTGCTCCAACACCTCCGCGATGCTCCCGACCTCAAGTCGCTCCCGGAGCACGATCGCGACATCATCGGCCGGGCTCTGCACAAGAATCCGAACGAGCGCTGGCCCAGCTGTGCCGAGATGGTGCAGAAGCTGAAGATCGCACCGAACGGCTTCCAGAGCAACATCGCCGACGCCGGAGCCTTGCCGCTCCCGGAAGATAGCCCGCTCCGTGCACCCACCCAGGCGCAGACGCCGTTTCCCAACTCTGCCCAGGCGAACAAGCAGCAGAGTGGCCAGACGATCCCCGCCACTTCCTTCCGGCAGGCCGACGCCAAAACGATGCCTGCCGCGGCGGCCCGGGCTGAAGGTATCCCCATTGGTGGAGAAACCGCCGTCAGCGGCTTGCTAACCCGGCAAGGAATTCCGGGCACCGGTATTCCGACCCCACTTCCCAATCTGGTGACACCCAAACTTGTCACCCCACGGGGAGCCGCAAATCAGCTCGGGCCGGCCCCCGCCGTGACTCTGATGCGGAATCAGGTGGTCGAAACCGGCCGCATGGGGACTCTCGGTATCGCACCGCCGGAGAAGTCTGGCGAAGGCATCCTCTTCCCTGCGATTGTGGTCGGGCTGGGGCAGACAGGTGCGGCGATTCTCCGCCGCTTGCGGGCCATCACCGTCGAACGCTTCGGCAAAATTCCGCCGTCTCTCAAGTTCCTCTTTATCGACACCGATCCCGAGGCGGTCTCTGCGGCCCTTCAGGGGACGGGCGCGCTCGATCTGCAAGAAGTGATGGCGGCCCGGCTGAACCGCCCCGGGCACTATCTGCAGCGGGAGGGGTTGCCACCACTCGATCAATGGATGCCAACGGGCCAACTCTACCAGCTTCCCAAGAATCCCGGCCCCGCTTCTGGAGTGCGGGCGTTCGGTCGACTCGCACTGCTCGACAACTACCGACCGATTGCCCAGAAGATCCGCCAGGCGATCGAGCCTTTCCTCTCGGAAGATGCCCTGGGTGCTGCCTGCAAGGCGACAGGCCTGGGCATGCGGACCAACAAACCACGTATTTACGTCCTTGCGGGGCTGGGAGGCGGCACTGGCAGCGGCATGTTCTTGGACATCGCCTTCCTGCTCAAACACGAACTCCGCCAGGTCGGTTACCGTGATCCCGAATCTGTCGGTATGCTGGTGCTGCCACCAGCAGATCCCAAAGTGATGCCGCGAGCCGTGCAGGCGAATGTCTTCGCGGCACTTGCCGAGATGAACCATTTCGCCTCGGGGCAAACCTACCAGACCAAGTTCGATTCCGCTGAATCCCCCATTATTGACACACAGGGAGCATTCCAGCGAACGGGCCTGTTCCAACTCAAGACATCCAAGAAGCCCGAAGAGTATTCCCGCACGATTGGGTTGATCGCGCGTGGGCTTTACCTGGATCTCTTTACCCCGACCGGGAAATCGACGGACTATGTTCGCTCGGTCACGCCGGTCGATCACCTCGCCGGGCCGACCGTCCAGCCCTTCGGCATCTATCGCCTGACCTGGCCACGCCCGGAAATCCTCAACTGCATCACCCGGCGCTTCGCTCAACAGATGCTCCGCCGGTGGACCAAGCGGGAAACGACACACCTGCGTGAGCCGATCAGCTTCTGGCTCACCGACCAGTGGACACGTTACCAACTTCTCCCCGAGTCACTGCTCGAACGTTTCGAGAAGTCCATCTCCGAGACGTTGCGGGAATCTCCTGAAGCAGTGTTCGATGCCGCGGTGGAAACACTTCGCGCTCGTACACCGAGCGCCGGCAAGATGGATGCGAAGGCTGCCATCGGCGTACTCGAACAGTTGATCATGCTCGTCGGCAAACCCGACGGTGGTAACAACGGCGACGGGGCCGTCACTCCGGCGCTCCTGCAACATGTTCAGGATGCGAGCACGAAAGCGACCACCGATGCCGAGAATCACCTCGCCACCGTGGTGGTATCGTTCCTGGAACAACCTCAGTACCGCCTCGCCGGGGCGGAAGAAGCGCTGAACCAGATCACAGAACGTGTCAAGAGTGCCATCGAGACGATCGAGTCGTTGCGTTCAATCGTCGCCAGGGAAGCCAGCGACTCTTATTCTCGGTTGTTCCCGCTGATCGGGGGTCTGAGCACTTCCTCAGGGATCAGTGGTCTGATGGTCCGCAAGGGGGCCATGGCGACAGAGCTGTTTGACCTCCTGGCGCTCTATCCTCGGAAACGCTTCCAACTTCTGCTCCTGGATGCCGCACTCACCCTCTACCGCGGGCTACTCGGCAATATTCCGGACTACCTCCGCGACGTGAACTACTGCCGAAGCCGGCTCGATGGAATCAGCCAGGGCCTGAGTGGTTCGACAACCTCGGACCCCTCAGCGGAGCCGTCGTCGTTCATTCTGCCCGTGGGCTGTCAGACCCTGGAGGCCGCGGCTGATCAGTTCATCGGTTCCCTGCCGCCCGACGACATCATGGCCTTCGACAAGCAGTTCCAGGAGCAGGTGAAGAAGAAGTACCGCGGTTTGACCACGGTCTGCCTGAAGCAGGATCGCGCGGCGGGGTTCCCAGAAATGCTCCTCGATGCCGCGAGGGAATTCCTGGATACCCGGATCGAGCATGCGGATCCGATTCAGGCAATCACGCGATATCGGGGGAGCGGAGCCGAGGCCATGGACTTCCTCTCCAAGGCGTTCGATGAAGCCAAACCTCAAATCGAGTTCGTGAACAAGAACGAGCAAGTCGAAGCGACCATTCTGGCTGCACCTGCCGGCGCCAGTGGAGATTTACTCCGCAAGCTGGCCACAGAGGCGAACCCTGGCGTGGAGTTCATCCCTGCGGAGATCGCCGATGAAGTCGTCGTCTTCCGGGAGTACCCCCGAGTGCCGATCGGAGAGTTGGCGATACTCGGTCAGGCGAGTCACGATGCCTACCAGGCACAACTCGCATCGGAACAGTCACCCCATGCTCGCGTGGATGTCGCCTGGATCGCCCCCATGAAGCCGACGGGCCCACGCTAACCTGGCATCCCCCCAAACACACCCCCTAGCTTGCAACAAGGACCCAGACCGTCATGGCTGTCCGATTTGAAACCGACGCCGAACCGATCCCGGCTACCGGTTACTCGACCGCCTGGGCAGTGGTGGCTTTGGGGAAGTCTGGCGTTGTGAAGCCCCTGGGGGCATCTTCAAGGCCGTGAAGGTGATTCATGGCGATATCCGCAACCGCGAAACGGACGCCTACCGCTTCGCCGAACAGGAACTCAAAGCCCTCAAACGAGTCAAGCAAGTCCGCCACCCGTATCTGCTCGCCCTGGATCGGTTCGATATCGTCGATGGCCGGCTGGTCATCGTCATGGAACTTGCCGACTGCAATCTCTGGGATCGGTTCCGCGAATGCCGCAAGCAAGGCCTGCCGGGGATTCCCCGCGAAGAGCTCCTGCGCTACATGATGGAGTCCGCGGAAGTTCTCGACCTGATGAACGACCGGCATCAGCTTCAGCACCTTGATATCAAGCCACAGAACCTCTTCTTGCTCTTCAATCACGTCAAAGTTGCGGACTTTGGCCAGGTGAAGGATCTCGAAGGCCTGGTGGCATCCGTGACGGGTGGGATCACCCCGGTCTACGCGGCACCCGAAACGTTTGATGGCTTTGTCTCCCGTTTCTGCGATCAGTACAGCCTCGCCTGCGTCTACA
>JAZKJV010001789.1:600000-834939 GCA_037367405.1 Ottelia alismoides
ATTAAAAAGACAAAAGATTTTATTTCCTAAATTTTTACTATATTTGCATATATATTTAAAATTATAAACATATATATATTGTATATAACTTATATTACCTATATATTACTTACTATTACAACTACTTATCAATACCTATTATATATTTAAAACCTTTAAAAAATAAAAAGGATTATTCCTTTATATATTTTATTTATAATATTTATTATCATTATTACTACATATATACATATTATATCATTAATAGCAAAAAGAAAGTAAAATTTTGCAAAATTCAACAAGAAAATAAAATTTAATAATTAAAAAATATCAAAAAGATTGAACAACTTAAATACATAAAAATTACAAGCAATTGAAAAACCAGAAAAAAATAGAAAAAATGCACGAAAATACAAAATAATATATTATTAGTTATCAAATAATTATAATTATACATATCCTCAAGTTTGCTTCTATTGGTTCGACCTCTGTTACTTTGTCACTTTACATATTTTTGTAGGGTATAATAGATTTCATCCCGCATTTATTCATTGTTTTTCTATAGCATGGGTAAATTGGTGTCTTAGTTAATTATTCATGTTCCGAGTACCGTGAGAGCGACCGCTACAGTGATTGTTGGATCCAACTGATGGACACTGTCCCTCTAAAACCAGGCACTTTGTACCCTTATTCAGTCGACTGAACAAATGGCACTGTTGCTGGGGAGCAATGTGTAGGATAGTGTATACCTAGTTGTTCAAATAGTTCTATTTTTATTTCCTTTTAAATATATGTTTTTTCTATTCTAACCATTTCTTCTGTTGACATCATTGTGAGGGCCCACCAATTGAGGAGGAATTCTTAGGAAGACCTGTGCATCCTCTTAAGGTGGAGACCGACTTTCTTCGTTGAGCCAATAGGATAGATCAAGAAGAAGACATGGACTTTAGAAGAGCATCTTAATATAGATATTTACTTTATTTTTCTGATAGAGAGAGAGACCATCTATTAATTTGTAATAATACAGGGATAGGACACTCTTGGACATTCAGACTCTCACAAGCCTATTTTACCAAGTGTTTGTCCACTTGGGGCCCGCTCGATTTTCTAACATATTCTTTTCTTTCTATATTTTATCCTCCTTGTTTTCCCCTTCTTTTTATTTGTTTTATGTGAATAAGCCCAAAGATTTTTAGGACTTGCTTGATCGAGTAAGTTAGGTCCACGTCCCTAATATCTCCCTATTCCTATACTCTCTTTGCTTGAATCTAGATCAAATTAAATCCGTGGTTCACGATAATGGTAATTTTGTCTAAGGGAGATCTCATCGGCTTGCATGCTGCATATAGTGTAATTTAATTTTTTTTCTTACATCCTGCATGGAGAGCAATGGGAAGGATTGTGATTCCTCTTAATAAGCATTCATCAATTTAGTGCAAGGGAGAGATTTCCATCCTATTATCAACTTGCATTGCTTTTCTTCTATCACCCTCTGTTTTTGTTCACTTTGGTTTTAAATAAAATCCAAAAAAAGGTGATTATTGTCTTAAATAAAAATACCAGCCTGAGTACTACCTTGTCGTTGACTGGATTCACAAAGTATTGGCGCTTCTATCATACGTTGCCGAGTAGGGCTTCATCTGCTTGTAGACTTAGTCTGAAGTATTGAGCTTAAGCCATCCCCTCATGGGGCGGTCTATCTCATCATTCAACATCCGAGTACCCCCCAAGAGGGAAGTATATGTTTCACTTATCAGCTTCCTCCTCTATTCTTTGGCTAAGTAGTGGATCCAAGCCCAATAGCAAGGATTCTCTTAAAAAGTACATGCTATAAGTTACAAAGAAAGTGGGGAGTACAAGATACTCTTCTGGTAGTACTCACTCTCCTATATGGCTAGCCTCTATGGACTTGTTATTATTGTGCATGAATAATAATTTAAATAGAAAAGATAAAAATAGTCGAACTCTTATAGCCTCATAGGTGTGAGATGGTGAATCCATTACTTGGTGTTTGTTTGGATTTGGTTTTAGGTCAAAGATTAGTCCCGTGCACTTGCGTCATTTTCCTTTACCTTTATTGCTATTCCTCTTTATTTCTCTCACTTTAAGACTGCTCGTATTCTTCTCTTTATTTTATCTTCTTGTTTAACATCATATTCTGTACACGTCATCCATTTTTCTTATATTCCATGATGTTGACTCATAGATGGTTTACTCGAGACCCCACCAAGACCCATATCGATTCCATGAACTCAACATCTCCAATAATTTAGTATAATTCTCAGAAGACCGATTTGAAATTTGCAGGTCACTCTAAAGAATTCACGTTTCTTCTCTCACAAACAGATCGGGAAAACTCTCTTCCTAAAATATGTCCCTTTTGGATGTATATTAATTTCACTCCCAAGACTTTTACATATTTAATAAAGTTTAGAATTGACCCTAATTCTAAGCTCTTATAAACATATGGTACTTCTTTCCAGCCTGATCGGGGCATCATTCAAATTACAGATCAAGAACCCAATTTAGAGCCCAAGACCCATTCTGATATAGAGATGGCTTCACGATGCCATGGGAAGGGATCACAATGGCAGAGTATAGATCATGGCACATACCAGAATGAAGTGAATAGTCAGATACTAGCATCGATTCATGCTATTCAACAACAACAGACTAATCAAGTAATGTCCCAAGTCGCCTTCCAATAAATGTTGAATGATTTGAGGAGGATATTAGAAGAAAGGAAAACCTGAGGAGGAAGGGGAGAGGATGAACGACATAGAAAATATGATGATTACTAGTCTGTAGGAGGACCCCCTGGAGGTGGAGATGCGAGAAGGGATCAGCCAAAGCCAACATTGAAGTAAACATATAACCCTGATGACGGACAAGTAATTAAGTGGATTCACATTCCTCTGATTCATGCACACTTTGAGCTGAAGTCGCGGGTCTTGGTTCTTCTTCCCACCTTTCACGGGAACACCAATGAAGACCATCATCCATTTGTAGCAATTCAGTCACATATGTGGTACTGCTCATTACCCCCAACATCTTGTTGGATGTTTCAAAATGATCGTCTTCCCATTTAAGCTTCAGGAGAATGCACTTTATTGGATCAATCATTTGGGGAAGGTGATGACGATCTGAGAGGACCTGAAGTAAGATTTTATGGATAAATTCAACCCTCTCGGTCATCTCAATCAGATGCACGCCATGATCTCTAACTTTTTCCAACAATCCCACAAATGAATATACGAACCGTGGGGGAGATTCAAGTACTTACAAGAAAAGTGCCCCCACTACGACATCTCGAGAACTAGCTTGGTCCAACATTACTTGAGGGCCTCACTCAAGAAAGTCAGAGGTTGGTCGATGCTGCTTGTGGCGTCTCACATTTTTACAAAGATGAAGATGTTGTATAGCATATCATGTAGGAGATGGTCGAAGGAGAGGTTGCCCTATATTCATCCATAGCCTATCAGAAGACTCCATCTGTCCATCACAAACATGTGAACATGGTGTAATATGCAGAGGATAGAGATGAGAGCCCCAATCTGAGTATCATTAAAAGCCATCTGTCCAAAGTGGATATCATCGAGAAGAGATCACATGACCTAGAGAAGCTGGATGTGATCGAGCAACGAACGGAGTTGTTGTACAAGATACACTGAATCATCATGTAGTTGAAGTTGTTTGTGAGCACAATCAGTGCGTGCAATTTTGTGGATCATCCACCGAAACTCTTGTTGAGCAGAAATAACCTAAACTTCAGCAATCATAGTAGTTGAGCTTAGGGCAACCTTAGGTCAACATGTGTATTACGTGCAGGCACTCGAGAAGCCTCCGCAGTAGCTATAGACACAAATGGTGGTCTACCATCAGGAGCCCCAATCATCCTACGTCGAGCCTTTCTTTCCACCTCCACAACAAATTCAGAAGGTGAATGGTGTGTGGAACAATGATCAATAGTTGACATGTCCTTAGGCATAACCACAAGGCCAGAACATGACTATTAGGCCATATCCCCAACAATAAGGTGGGAGAGTTTTCTAGCATAACCAACCTTATCAACAACTTCTACAGTAAGGATACACACGGAGGCAAAACTACCTGCAACCGACATATCGCCCACAACAGTATCATCAGTTGTAGTTGGCTGCTAGTCCCTAGAACCAGTACCCCCTCCTCAATATCAACAATACCCTCCTCATAATACCAATTATCAGGGTTACCAGTAGCCGCCTCCGCCATACCATCACTCTCAACAATCACACCATGCTGAGTCCTCTGAGGCAGCATCGGTGAATCGATCCTTTATTGTTTGGCCGAATTAGTGAAGAATATGGCTGAGATGGATCACGATAGATAGCCTTACAGCTAAAAAGATTGCAATTCCTACACATGTTGAAGCAAACCTAAACAATTTCTAACATAAGGAGCATGTAGCTGGCAATGCCCCACCTAGTCAGGCACAAAGGATTTCTTTTTATCTAACGTTGTGACTCTCTGGAGCGGTAGGATGTTGTAACCGTCTGCTACTGAGAAGGGGAAGGACAAAGCTTCATAGGGGGGATCGTTAGTTGAGCCAGCATTAAGAATCAAATAATTGCATGGAGGAACAGTACCTGACTCAAAAATCCAAAAAATAGAGAAAATGAAAAAGACAAAAAAAACACTTGCAGACAAGGCAAAGTCGCGCCTGCCATGGAGACACCTACAACCATTGCCTATCCTTCATGAGTTGATGCAGCCTAACCTGTAGTTTTTGTTTGTCGACATGATGTAGATGAATGTACTCCTTTTTGTCATCTACTTGTACATAATGATATGGATACGAATTCAAATAAAGTTGTTTTGCCTAATGTACATATTCCTTTCCTTTGGGCTAATAAATATAAAACAGTAAAGAAAATGAAAAATGTTTTGTTTGATCCTATCATTGTGGAAATTTTGTAAAATATTATTCTTGATAAGCCATTGGTCAAAGCCATACATGCCTTGTATTAAATAAGAACTAAAGGAAGCATGTACCTCAAAGCATCGAACCCGTGAAATCAAATGTAGGAAACTGGCAAAGCATATTCTAACCATGGCTACAGTGTACGCCATCATCAATCTCTCGCACAAAAAGAAAGAAAAGGGAGCTCCTTTTTTTATTTGCCTGATTTTTAATCAAGAACTTGAGCACACACTGCTCGATAGTGGATCGTCTATCAACTTGATGCCTTCCTCACTACTCAGAGACTTTGGGATAGTGATAACGCAGTTCCGACCTACGGTTAGAATGTGTTTGTCATCTGTGTAGAGAAAACCGTAGAGAGGGAGTCGCGTTGATCAAACAAAAATTGATAAAATAGGAGAGAGAGAGAGAAGGTGAATTGGATAAAGCGGCTTCTCTCCTATTTTATCTTACACTATTTATTTTACCAGTAAGTATGCCTGGGTCAAACACAAGGAGGCAGAATATTAAAACCGTGGTTTTTGATACAAGAAAGAAATTCCAGAAAAAATCCTCTTTATTATTGATTTTACAAAGAAAGAAATTAAAAGAAATGCGCCTCAAAATTAACTCAAGATTACGAAAATCAAAATGACATAACGAAGCGACGTAAAATCTTGGAAAAATACTAGAAAAGTGTCTTGGGTAGTTATCATGCTACTTAAAAAAATCGCGGAAAAATACGGAAAAATCAAGGTCCAAACAACCCCTACAAGCCATGTGTGTAACTGCAAAAGAAGTTTATTATTTGATTATAAATGGTCCCTGCTGTGGACTAAACTGCAAACAAAAAAAAAGGTTATTACATTTAGGTCCCTGCATGTGGACCTAAATGTAATATCTGGAAACTTCTGGGTCGCTGTTGAAATTCTGGAAGTTGGTTGGGTTTAAGTTGCAAAAATCACACCGATTTGGAATAAACGGCCTGGATTAGAAGTGGGAGCTTGATCAGGGCCATCCGTCAGTGCCACATGTCGCACACCTGTGCTTTTTGACGATCTTGTTGTTCTTCAATTCCTCTGTGCGATTGACAAAGTTGCTCCCTTCTCTGATTTATCTCTAGCAAATGATGCGTCGCTTGGTCCTCCGGCGGGGCCAGAGGGGTGACAACTTCACCCCTCGAGCTCAACCGCGGTGGAGCTGCTACAACGGATATGACGACGGTGATTGATCCGCTGATGAAGATTGCCGCTCAGTTGTCCTGGAAGTTGATTCAGATGAAGATGTTTTGATCTTCCCTTTTGATTTCAAGGCTCCTTTTGTATGTGTATCGCTCCAAATGATGTATGAACCTGCAAACAAGGATTTTGTTGCTCGATTCACTCAAGAATTGGCCAAATAATTAAGATTTGCAAGTTCAAAAGTGTGTTTGCAGAATTAGTGAAGAAAGTCGTGAAAAATAGCGAAGAATGAGGTGCGAATTTGTTTGATATCGAAACGAATTTGAGATGTGGTTAAAGAGTCTAAGAATGATGATTAATCAACCTAATTACGTAATTATCTACCCTAATCAAGACACGTAACTCGAGAAAGAAAATCTCAAAGATGGAGGAATAGATATGGGGAATAGAGGTGTACTACCTCTGGTTGTTGCTCGATGGTCGATCCTTGCCGGAGCTGGACGCGGCACAATGGCAACGATGCAAAACCAAGCTAGCCTTGGAACGTCTCCTCCGACGTTCCTCTTCCACGCGAGGCGGCGATTGGGTGCTCTCACCACAGGATATCGCCGGAACGAAGCAAGGAAGAAGGAGGGTCAACCACTGGAACTAGGGGGGTTCAAGGGTAGTTGGAGAGTTAGTTGCGATGAGGCAACTTTAGAGGGTTTTATAGATGAAATGAGAGGAGGTTAGGTGATGATCAAGGGTAGGCGTGTATTAGGGAAGTTAGGAGATGAAAATGGAGGGGTAAGATCGAGTGAAGAGGTTAGAGTGTGAGCGCGAAAATTCGGTAAAGAGAAGGCATTGGAACATAGTTTCAACGACTTGAGGAAGAAGAACCAGGTGCTGACATGTGTCAGCACCTGGTTGGCCATATGTTATAAATACAATATAAATTAAGTAATAAATAGTAAATTATGTTATTTTAAATAGGTATAAAAAAGAAAAATATAGGTAATTAAATTATCTAAATTATGGTACAATTACTTTTAATAAATAACAAATATTATACGAAATATAAATATTATATTAATAAATAGGTATAATTATTACTTAATAAATAGGCTTCTGAATTTTTAATTCAAAAAATTAATATTTATATATTGATTTTATATTTTCTTAATTATTAGAATAATAAATATGGCCTTTGTGAATTTTTGTGAATTTTAATACGTTAGTTTAGATATATTAATAAATATTGGTATAAGTTATGTAGTTCAATTTCATCTATAAATTGGGGTTTTGGATTTTATTAAAATAATAAATAAGCTCCAAAACTTCTGAAATAAATCATGGTGAAAACACAAGATCATGAAAATATTTAAAAATTATAAAATTAATAAAACTATAAATAATGTGTGCTAAATAAAATAAATAGCCTAGAAACCCCATTGTCATTAGATCTCAACACCGACTTTTTGTAATCAGGCTCCGATTTTAACGAAATCACCTCCATTAATAAGATAATATTATTTTATGAACTTTAAAGTGAGTAGAGTGAAATTGGAGTTCGTATGAGAAAGTAATGATGTTCGGAAGTTGAAAATTTGACAATTTAAAAGTTGGATTTCTTGGCATATATACAAGATAATATTTTTAACTCATTTTTATATTTTTGTATACATTATTAGAAATAATTAGGAAAAGCATTTGGTGAAAAATATGCACATATGAGTTAATTAAAAATCAATGAAGATTGGATATTTATTTGATAAATAATGAAGAGTGTATGGAGTGTATCTTTAATTTTTTTATGATTTTCTTTCCTTATCTCCCCCTACTTGTTTGTTTGTCGACCAATCCATGCTGACTTGGTCTCGGAGGTTAGGTTATATAGATATATCTTGCAGTTATATTTATATTTTCTGAGTCATATTGTACTTATGTACATATTTACAATCTGCCTTCTTTTCTTTTCTTTTTTTTATTCTTTTATTTATTTACATGTTTTTGATACATAAAAGTGTATTTTTATTCATGAATGGGGTTTTGATAAAAGGTGGAAATTAATGAATATTTACATGTATTTTGTTAAGGGTTTTAAGACAAAATATGATAGAAATGTTAATGAATCATGGATTCATCAACCCCCTATACTTAAACTTTGCTAGTCCCTTAGCAAACACTTATTTGAAAATTAAGTGAAAAAGAAAGAAAGTTAGAATGAATTTGTTTTCCTAAATCAATTCATGCGAACAGACAAAGGACAGAGCTTGATCGAGCCTAAAACAAGCATTTTGTCGGAGCCTTAACTAGGATTAAGATTTTATCCTCAACAGTCCTTAAGTTCCACAAATCCTTATTTACGTTCTACTCATCAGCTAATTTAGACTCACTTACTCATATCGTAAATTCTATCAATCTTGAAGTCAATTTGTACAGTGTGTGAATTGATTTAGCTCTTCCTGCTTAAAGAAGCGAAGAAACCGCCCATCCCAGCAATACACTTCCATTGATTCCTCATCCAGTTACTCTTTCCTCAGGAAGGGAGGTAATCCCTTCTAAGGTCAGTTCATACCATGTCCACAATCGAATATAGAGAGAAAGTAGAAGAATGAGAAATGAACTGGAGTGTGAACAGTGTAGATGCATCTCCTGGTGAAGCTCAACCGGTGTAGCTAATTCTCCACTAAGATGTGCTGGCATTTTTGGTGGAAGTTTGGACCATTGTGGTCGTATTTGTATTTGGTGGCTTCTTCTTTGATTTGGCTTTGTAATTTGCTTGCATTGCATTCATCTTTTTGTGCCTTGACAGATATAGCATCTTTTTTTCCGTTCCTTTTTTGAGATCTTAGAAAAATTGTGTTAGCAGATCCTTTCCTCATCCGAAGCGACTATCGCAACCCCAATCTCTCACGTCTTTAGATGTCAATGCTGCAAAGACATGGATAGAAACGCACTACCAAGATGTACTACCCTTCGCAGCCCCATTCAAGTCTAGCTAAGTGCAAAGTGCATGTGTCCAAGATGGGTTCACTGGTGCAGAGTTGTACGGATGACACCAAGTGTTCTACTTAAGAACATATGATTTGATTTCCCAAATATGGTCTTATGGAACCCAAAGATTTAAGTCAAAGACCTGAAGAGTCTAAATTCTAGATCCTAATCAGGCTCCTTACAACGAAAGTTAAAGCTCATAATCAAGCTCCATCCTTCAGACTATTCTCAATCCTTAGTTCCAGAAATCAAACTTATTCTAAAAAATGCGAATGTGAATGCAACAATGTTTTTGTGAAGCACATTTTCTGAATTTTACTTAATTCTTATGGATTTTAAGGCTTTTGTAATTTTTATGAATTTTAGGACTTTTTATTTTTTTATAGATTTTTCTGATTTTTCTAAACAACCGTTTGTACAAGAATTTTACAAGATATATTTTATTTGAATATATCTAATGTATTTTACAAATTTTATATACAGAGAATTTTATAAGGATTAAATGAATTTTACACATATTTTAATAGATAGGATTTTAAATAAGTATTATACATATTAAATACATATTTTAAATACATATATTAATTTAAGTCTTTTAAATATAGATTTTGGACATATTTTACTTATTACAAGGATTTTATAAGTAATAGATAAATCAATAGATGGATTTTTAAATTAACCCTCACCCACTTTTTATGGATTTTATAGATATAGAAAATACATCAAAGTTTGAGTTATGGACAAAAGTATATATACAATATATACACATCCCCCTATACTTAGCTCGTGCTATGTCCTCATAGCGTCAAAATAGAAAAAGGAGGACATAACTCATGCTAAGTAAAAGTGGGTGAAAAAGAATAAAAGAATAAAAGTCAGTCAACCCCCTTATACTTACGATATCATCGTAAGTATAATGGCAGAGGAAAAACAAAGTGACTAAGGAAAAAGACTATACAAACGAAGGAACCAGAGAATTAGAGAAAACGAGATCAATGAAATCATTCAATCCCCCCTATACTTAGGATAAGTCATCCTGAGTATAGAAAAGAATGTGGCCAAAAGTTGAAGACCAGTGATTTGTGAAAAATAAAGGATATACAAAAGAAAAAGAACAAAATCGAAAACGCTAATCATCAGCAATCAGTCCCCCCTATACTTAGGATCTGGTATCCTAAGCATAAAAGACGAGCAAAAAATGGGGGCGATTGTGGTCTACGAAGAATGTACAAGTGTTGTATACTCCAAAAATCGAATGGCTCAAAAGTATTTGCACAAGATGAGATAAAGTGGAAGAGTAGTCATGAGTCATGTACAAAGTAGATCACTTCAACACAGACTAGATGATCAGTAGTCTCCACGAAGTGCTTCAGCATATGCCCATTCACCACGAATGGCTCTGCACCTGGTGACACATCTAATATAGTTACACTTCCATTGTCATGCATTGTTCTGACTATGTAAGTTCCTTCCCACTTGCTCTTTAATTTGCCAGGAAAAATTCTCAATCGTGCATTAAACAACCATATTTTTTTCCCAGGAACAAAGATCTTGTGTCGAATATGTCTATCGTTCCATTTCTTCACTTTGTCCTTATACATGAGGGTGTTCTCGTATGCCTCATTTCGAATCTCTACTAGCTCATTCAGATCCATCTTCCGCTTAGCTCCTGCTTTCTGCATATCATGTGAAATTTCTCAGATAGCCCATTCATATTTGTGCATGATCTCTACGGGAAAATGGCATGGCTTCCCATAAACCAGTCTGAAGGGTGAAGTACCTAAGGGAGTCTTATATGCGGTACGATATGCCCAAAGAACCTGATTTAGAAGCTGTGACCAGTTCTTCCTATTCGGTCGTACTAATTTCTGAAGAATGGACTTCACCTCCCTATTTGAAACTTCAGCCATACCGTTCGTCTGTGGGTGGTAAGGAGAATCTACTCTGTGATCAATGCCATATTTCTTCACTAGATTTTTTACCTTGTTATTAATGAAACGGCTACCCCCATCTGAAATAAGAATATGTGGAATACCGAACCGTGAAATAATTCGTTCTCTTAGGAACTTGCACACTATTCTACTGTCTGTGATTCGTGTAGGTATAGCCTCCACCCATCTACTAACATAATGTACATCGAGAAGAATGTACTCAAAGCCACTGTTGGAAGGGAACGATCCCATAAAATCTATGCCCCATGCGTCAAAGATCTCGCAAATAATAACAGGTCGCATAGGCATCACATCTCTAGCACTGATTGTCCCTACTGTTCTCTGACAATCCAGGCAACTCTTCACGAATGTACAAGCATCTCTAATAGGAGTCGGCCACCAAAATCCACTCTAAAGTACCTTCTGTGTTGTCCTCTTCCCTGAATGATGTCCCCCTGCCTCTAAGGAATGACACAGAGTGAGGACAATATTGTATTCCTCCTGCAGAATACAATGCCTCTAAACACAATCTGGTCCCTCATGAAAAAGAATCGGATCCTCCCAATGATAGTATCGTGCCTCTGAAACTAGTCTGTCGACTCGATCCTTCAGCCATCCCTGTGGACTTTTCTGTATAACCAAAAAGTTCACTATATTTCCATACCATGGAAGCTCAGTAACTACAAAGATACTCTCATCTGGAAATCTCTCCGCAATCTCTAGCGTGTACTCATCTGAAGGCTGCTCTATCTGTAATCAGGAGAGGTGATCAGCTACTACATTCTTTACCCCAGGTTTGTCTCTAATATCCAAATCAAACTCCTGAAGTAAGAGAATCCATCTAAGAAGGCGTGCCTTGGCATCCTTCTTCTCCATCAAAAATCTGATAGCTGAATGATCTGTGTAAACTGTGATCTTAGAGCCAAGAAGATAAGATCTGAATTTGTCCAATTTGAATACCATTGCCAACATCTCATTTTCTGTCACTGTGTAATTTCGTTGAGCGTCAGCTAAAGTCCGACTAGCATAGTGGATAGCAACGGAAAGTCCATTCCTCCTCTGTCCTAATATAGCCCTGACCGCAAAGTCTGAAGCATCCGTCATGATCTCAAAGGGAAGAGACCAATCGGGTGGCTGTAGGACAGGAGCACTGATAATTATCTCTTTCAATGTGAGAAAGGCATGAAGACATTTGTCATCTAACAGAAACTCAATGTCTTTGCCTAATAATTCAGTTAACGGTCGGGCAATCTTGGAAAAATCCTGAATGAATCGTCTGTAAAAGACAACATGCCCCAGAAAAGACCGTAATTGCTTAACGTTAGATGGTGGTTCGAGACGCTTGATGACATCCACCTCGGCAGGATCAACCTCCATGCCTCGCTTTGAGATGACATGCCCCAAAACGATCCCGTGTGTAACCATAAAATATCTCTTTTCCCATGACAACAAGATCTACCTCACAACATTTCTGAAGAATCTGGTCTAGGTGCGCTAAACAATCATCAAAGGACTCACCATATACCTAAAAATCATCCATAAAGACCTCTAGAAAATCACCATCCATGTCTGCAAAAATAGCAAGCATACACCTTTGGAAAGTAGCAGGGGCATTGTACAATCCAGAGGGCATCCGTCTAAAAGCATACGTGCCAAAAGGACATGTGAAGGTGGTCTTCTCCTAGTCTTCAGGAGCAATAGTGACATGGTTGTATCCGAAGTAACCGTCAAGGAAACAGAAGTACTCCTTCCCTACCAACCTCTCTATGACCAGGTCTAAAAACGACAAATGGAGGTGATCCTTCTTCATCGCGGAGTTCAACTTCCAGTAATCAATGCACACCCTCAACAACGTGGTTACTCTCTTTAGAATCTCCTCTCCACTCTCACTCTTAATCATTTGAATTCCTGACTTCTTCGGGATAACATGTAATGGGCTGACCCATTCAGAGTTGGAGATGGGATTGATAAACCCTACGTCACACCATTTCGTAATCTCTTTCTTGACAACATCTCGTAAAACCGGATTCATCCTGCACTGAAATTCTCTGGAAGGTTTGCTGTCATGATCAAGATATATAAGATGAGAACACAAAGTAGGATTTATCCCTCAGAGATCGGATACAGTCCACCCAATAGCCTTGCGGTTTCTTCCAAGAATCTTCATCAGACGGGATTCTTGCTCTTCAGTCAAATATGCATTGATAATGATCGGAAACTTTCGGTGTGGACCCGCAAGGAAAGCATATTTCATGTTTGGTGGCAATATCTTCAGCTCTGGTAAGGTAGAATCTGGATTTTTTGTAACCTCATCTGTATATGTAGTGGGATCTATATCGGTGGTAGATGTATCTGAAATATGATGATTCACCATCTCAATATGCTCCAGAGTCGGACTGCAGAAGATGTCTAAAACATCATCCGTCTCGTTACTATGCTCATCCTGAGAATGATTAGAGGAAAATAACTCATCTAAATGAAACTCAATCTCTAGATCATCTGAAGTGGAGGAATCGTGTAAACCATCTGAATCTGAGATATCTGCAATAAAATCCTCAGGTATATGCTCCATCTGCTTATCATCATCCATACTAAAATATAAAGTACCATCAGAAGAATTGCCAACTATAGTCTCCGACCCATCCTCTGCTAGGAAATCCTGGGTCTCTACTCGATACCTCTGAGGGTCGTCAAGGCGAACCTCATCCATGTAATCAAAGGTGTCTAAAGAACTCAAGATATCTGAAGTGGTTGTAGATGCGGTACTAGATGTGTGTGATTCTCTCGCCATCTCTATATGTACCTTCTCGCCCTCGGCGTGAAAAGATACCTTCCATGTATCATAATCGAAGAGAGCCTTCGTGGTCTCTAAGAAAGGCCTCCCAAGAATGACCGGGGTAAGGTGCAAATGTGCATGGCAATCCATGTCCAAGAGATTAAAGTCCACTGGGAACTGCAAGTCCTGCATGGTCATGATAACATTCCTCAATATGCCCTAGGTCTCTTTACAGATCTATCAACAAACTGAAGGATCATGCAGGATTTGTAAAGAGGACCTAACTCGAGCTTGTCGAGTAAACAAGATGGTATGAAATTGATTGAGGAACCGTTATCTATTAGTGTACGATTGAATGTTGCATGGGCAATCTCGCATCTGACGTAATGTGCTCATGAATCGTTCTTCTTCTTAGGTAATTTGTTTCGCAAGGCGCATGATGTGTCCTTGGTCAAAACATGCTTTTCTGTGCTTGATCTCTTTTTCCTACGCGTGGTACATCGATTCTTCAACTAATTGTTGAGCGTAGGAAAGTGATCCAAGGCATCGTGAAGTGGAATCTTCAAAAAATGTGATCTTTCAATAATCGCTCGGTCTCTGGAGTGAACATTCTTTTTGATGTTTTTCTTTTCTTTTCCTAACAAGGCATCTGGAAAAGGAACAAAATCAGGAATGACAAAATCAAACTTTTTATTCATATCAGAATTGGAATCGACATGTGCATCGAGAGTTTCAGAATTATGTACAAAACTCTCTAAAACAGGGGAAGAAAAATTTATATCAGGAGTTGTTTGTGTCCTTGTCAACAGTTTTTGCATCACTCCCTTCTTTGTAAACATCATGGTGGTCCTCATCATCATCATGGCGGTTCTCCCCCTCAGCATCAGAAAGTGTCTGATCATGGATTGGTTCTTGGTCCTCATCATGTCCCCTCTCCTCTACTCGATCAGGTGCTTGTGGTGATCTACCGCTCCTGAGACAAATGAAGTTAGAAAAAATTCAGGAAAAGAGATCGTACCTGTAGTAATGTTTACTTGATCTGAATGCCTCCTCTTGTTATTCGGGTTGATCTGAGGTTGAGCTGGGAGAGTGGTCTTAGGCACGATTAACTCATCCAGACGACGGTTAACCTGCTCCATCTCCGTCCTATGTGCAGTCTGGAGTGTGCTCAACATATCCATGATCTGATTCAGTGCTAGGGCCTGTGAAGACATCTTAGACTCTGTGTGGTGACCCTGGCTATTTAATCTCTCCTGCATTGGCATGCACTGCTGTGAAGTGTAAGGCATAGAAGATCTCTAAGGTGTAAAGGAAGTCTGTTGCTGCTGGTGGTAATGATGTGCCTATGAAGTCAAAGAAGCTTGAGCCTGTGGATACTGAAGTTGCAATTATGTTACCTTCTTCGAAAGATCACCCAGTTGTTAAGGTAAAGATGAGAGTTTCTCAAACTCTCACAGTGATTGTAAGTCCTGAACTTGTTTCTGAATAACATCTACTAATGTTAACTTTTCGCTGATAAAACCCATGTTGGTATTGGATTTAGAATCTGAAATGTTCGCCACCTTATGATGCTCTCGGTGATGTGGTGGCTGAGGGGCCTTCTAGAATGCCCGAGTAGAGTCGATGACTCTTGTGTTTTCTGCCATCCATTCGAAGATGGACCAGACAGACTCGACATCCTTATTCAGATAACTGCCGCCACATGCAGCGCTCACTAGCCCCTGAATATCTGGCTGGAGTCCTCCAAAGTAATTATGTACAAGCACCTTCATCGGTATCTCATGATGAGGACATCTCTCCGTAAGATCCTTGAATCGATCCCATGTCTCATGGAAAGATTCATTCGGTAATTGTGTGAAGTTGGAGATCTGACTCCTCATCATGTTCGTCCTTCCCAGAGGAAAATATTTATGTAGGAATGTGGACTTCAGATTGTCCCATGTAGAAATTTCCCTCCCTAAGTTACTCAACCAGTAAAGCGCCTTATCTGTTAAGGTGAAGGGAAAGGATTTGAGGCAAACAGCCTCCTGCGTAACTCCTGGATAACTCTTCGTACCAAAATAATTTCAAACTATAGCAAAAAGGTAAACGTCTCCTCTTTTGCGTTCCTATAGAACTTGGGAAGCAAAGAGATGAAGGACGGTCTCAGCTCGTATGGCCCTTGATTCGACGATAGCCGAATCCAATGGTGTAGTGCCCTAGTTCCCGAGTCCCGAGTCATACTCATTTTGTAAAGTAGCGGGAACCACTGCAGGTGGTAATGGGTTCCCGTCTCCTGCTCTCAGCGTGACTGTCTCAGCTCGTAACTCATTCTGAGTTCTAAATTATTCTCGGATATGGATATTCATCTGTTGTAGTGTGTCAAGAATCCCGATTGTAATATCTACGACTGTATCTGGTATTCCATCAATATGGTTCTCCTCATCTAGCCTCTCCTCTACTGGTCCTTTTCCACAAGCCATGTGCTTCAAATCTTCTGTGAAAGAGAACTTCTCGTAAGAACTCAGCGAAAAATCAGCTGGAGAAAGTGACGATAGATTGAGGCATGGGTCTACCTCAATAGACATCCAAGGAGGCGAGGGAGTCGAGGTCTGACTCTCCTCGAGATCAGATGGGACCAACTTAGGAAGAGGGTCATCCTTAGTTTGTGAAAACGTACGACGAACGGTTAAAGATCGAGGGCTCACGGAGTCTAAGCAAAATAGTCGTCGAGTCGTCATCTTCGATGTCAAGAGATTAATCGGGAGAGCACGTTTATCGAGTCAAGAAAGATAGGAGATGCGTACAAGACGTGGTAACTCATGCTTCACAAGCAAACACAAAGCAAACCCCGTATTCACCAACACAACTCGATGATGACCGTAAGAGTTCGGTCATTTATCTTGTCGGTTTTAGGGTTGTTTTTAGCATACAAGTATATTTACTGATTATCGTGAGCTGATAGGTGCACGAAATTTCCCCGCAATACTGTCCCGAGTCTTTACAGAAAATCACTTATTCTCAGCCAGTATGGGGGTAAGTACGGACCGTTTCCGGCTACCCGTGTTACTTGAGGACAGGGCCTTACAAAGTATCCTCTAAGCCCCCCCACTCCGCTAAGTAAACTCAGACTGTTTCCGGCTACCCGAGCGTACCCTCTGAAAAACAGTGATTAGGTGTATAGACTAAGTAGTATCTTGAAAGAAACACGGACTTTGGTTCTATCCTTAAGTGTCATTTCTCACTCGTAAATACTTGAAAAATACCTACAGTTGAAATGCGGGGATTACTCTCCCAAATCAATTGATTCCTATGTTTATTTTAATGTCAGATACTTAAGCAGCCCCAATTTTACTTTTGGTTATATATTTTTTTGATCTTTTTCAGACAAGCGTCTAACGAATGTATTTATTTTTTTTTATAAATCCTAAAATCATGCACCTAGGTTATGAGTCCTAAAACTATCTACGAAGGCGCAATCAAATACGGGAAAATAATGAAAACACCTATGCACCTAGCCTCGTGAAAAACCATAAAAACCGGCGGTGCGAGAAAAACTACAGTGGGTGCCTTGATTCCCCGAATGCATGACACTTGGTGAATCAGACCCCAAGAAAAGGGGAGGTACAAGTCAGGATGCCCTTATGGGGCCCCTTTCTACGAAAATACAAAAACACGGGCAAGTGACCTTTCTTTTTATTTTTCTTTTTTTACAAAATAAAAGAAGATTACAACAAAGACCCTAAATAATCCTACCCTCAGCAACCGAAAATCTCGGTCTCTGCACTTTCAACTGCTTCTTCTTTCGAAGAAGCCGACTGAACCTGTAGGCCCTATAATATTAGTTAGAGAAAGAAGAAACACACGAAAAACCGTAAACAAAATAAAAAAAATCAAAGAAAAATAAAAAACGTAAAAGCCGAAGAGAAAGTCATAAATCAAAAACCAATAGAAAATTGCGAAAGAAAAATTTGTAAAATCAAGAATAATAAGAATTTCCAAAAAATCGAATCAAAAACCGATATAGAAATAATGCCTCCCTGACAACGACGCCATTCTTATAACACGGTTCCGACCTACGGTTAAAATGTGTTTGTCGTCGGTGTAGAGAAAACCACAGAGAGGGAGCCATGTTGATCAAACAAAAAGCGATAAAATAGGAGAGAGAGAGAGAGAGAAAGTGAATTGGATAAAGTGGCTTCTCTTCTGTTTTATATTACACTATTTATTTTACCATGTAAGTGTGTCTGGGTCAAACTCAAGAAGGCATAATATTGAAACCGTGGTTTTTGAGACAAGAAAGATATTCCAGAAAAAATCCTCTTTATTCTTGATTTTACAAAGAAAGAAATTAAAAGAAATGCGGCTCCAAACTAACTCAAGATTACGAAAATCAAAACGACATAAAATAGCAACGTAAAATCTTTGAAAAATACTAGAAAAGTGTCTTGGGTAGTTATCGGGCTACCCTAAAAAATCATGGAAAAATATGGAAAATCAAGGTCGAAACAACCCCTACAATCTAGGGGTGTAACTGCAAAAGAAGTTTATTGTTTTAATACAAAATGGCCCTTGTGGGGGACGAAACTGCAAAGAAAATAAAGGTTATTGCATTTAGGTCCCTGCATGGGGACCTAAATGTAATATCTGTAAACTTCTGGGGTGCTGTTGAAATTCTAGAAGTTGGTTGGGTTTAAGTTGCAAAAATCACACTGTTTTGGAATGAACGACCTGGATTATAAGCAGGAGCTCGATCAAGGCCGTCCGTTAGTGCCACATGTCGCACACCTATGCGTTCTAGCAATCTTGCTGTTCTTCAATTCCTTTGTGCGACTGACAAAGGTGCTCCCTTCTTTGATTTATCTCTGGCGAATGATGCGTCGCTTGGGCCTCCGGCAGGGCCAAAGGGGTGACACCTTCACCCCTCAAGCTCGCCTGCGGTGGAGCTGCTCCAACAGATACGACGGCGGTGATTGATCCGCTGATGAAGATTGCCACTCAGTTGTCCTGGAAGTTGACTCGGATGAAGATGTTTTGATCTTCCCTTTTGATTTTAAGACTCCTTTTGGATGTGTATCGCTCTAGATGATGTATAAACCTACAAACATCGATTTCGTGTTCTCGATTCACTCAAGAATCGACTAAAGAATTAAGATTTGCAAGTTCAAATGTGTGTTTCCAGAATTAGTGACGAAAGTCGTGAAAAATATCGTAGAATGAGGTGCGAATTTGTTTGATATCGAAACGAATCTTAGATGTGGTTATAGAGGTGTCTAAGAATGATTATTAATTTACCTAGTTAAGCAATTATCTACACTAATCATGACACATAACTTGAGAAAGAAGATCACAAAGATGGAAGAATAGATCTGGGGAATAGAGGTGTATTACCTCTGGTAGTTGCTTGACGGTCGATCCTTGTCGAAGCTGGACGTACGTGACGTAATGGCGGCGATGTAAAGCCAAGCTAGCCTTGGAACGTCACCTCCAACATTCCTCTTCCATGTGAGGCAGCGATTGGGTGTTGTCACCACCGGATATGACTGGAACAAAGCGAGGAAGAAGGAGGGTCAGCCACTGGAACTAGGGGGTTTAAGGGTAGTTGGAGAGTTAGTTGCGACGAGTCAACTTTAGAGGGTTTTATAGGTGAAATGAGAGGAGGTTAGGTGATGATCAAGGGTAGGCGTGTATTAGGGTAGTTAGAAGATGAAAATGGAGGGGTGAGATCAAGTGAAGAGGTTAGAGTGTGAGCGGGAAAATTCGATAAAGAGAAGGCGTTGGAACAGAGTTCCAACGACTTGATGAAGAAGAACCAGGTGTTGACACATGTCAACACCTGGTTGGCCAGATGTTATAAATACAATATAAATTAAGTAATAAATAGTAAATAATGTTATATTAAGTAGGTATAAAAACAAAAAATATAGATAATTAAATTATATAAATTATGGTATAATTACTTGTTATAAATAATAAATATTGTACAAAATATAAATATTTTATAAATAAATAGTTATAAATAATACTTAATAAATAGGCTTCTGAATTTTTAATTCAATAAATAAATATTTATATATTAATTTTATATTTTCTTAATTATTACAATAATAAATAAGGCCTTTGTAAATTTTTGTGAATTTTAAAAAATAGTTTGTTTAGATATATTAATAAATACATGTATTAGTTATGTAGTTCAATTTCATCTATACATTAGGGTTTTGGATTTTATGAAAATAATAAATAAGCTCCAAAAATTCTGAAATAAATCATGGTGAAAATACAAGATCATGAAAATAATTAAAAATTGTAAAATTAATAAAATTCTATATTGTGTGTGCTAAATAAAATAAACAGCCCAGAAACCCCCTTGTCATTAGGTCCCAAAACTGACTTTTTGCAAACGGACTCCGATTTTAATGAAATCACCTCCATTAATTAGATAATATTATTTATGAACTTTAAAGGAGAGTAGAGTGAATCAGGAGTTTGTATGAGAAAGTTACAATGTTTGGAAGTTTATAATTTGATAATTTAAAAGTTGGATTTCTTGGCATATATACAAGATAATATTTTTAACTTATTTTTATATTTTTATATACATTTTTAGAAATAATTAGTATAAGTGCTTGGTGAAAATATTATGAATTAAATAAAAATCAATGAAGATTGGATATTTATTTGATAAATAATGAAGAGTGTATGGAGTGTATCTTTAATTATTTTTATGATTTTCTTTCCTTATCTCCCCCTACTTATTTGTTTGTTGACCAATCCATGCTGACTTGGACTTGGGATTAGCTTATATAAATATATCTTGCATCTATATTTATATTTTCTGGTTCATATTGTACATATTTACAATCTGCCTTCTTTTCTTTATTTTTATTCTTTTATTTATTTACATGTTTTTGATGCATAAAAGTGCATTTTTATTCATGAATGGGGTTTTGATAAAAGGTGGAAATTAATGAATATTTACATGTATTTGTTAAGGGTTTTAAGACAAAATACGACAGAAATGTTAATGAATCATGGATTCATCAGATAGGACCACTCAAGCCGACCATGATGATTATGCAGTTCACAAACATATCAGTTAAGCATCCTAGGGGCATGCTAGAGGACTCAATCATCAAAGTCCAAGGGATGCAGTTCCCTATGGATTTCATTGTCCTGGATATGGACTCCTCTACAGTATTTCTCCTCACCCCTATTATCTTTGGTTAATCATTCCTCCAAACATCCAAACTAGTAGTGCATTATGGTACTAGCGTGATAGCTTTCTGCTCTAGAAGTATAAAAGTTCTGATAGAAATAGTTCCAGAGCCGAACCCTTCAAAAAAATGTATCCGAGCAGAGTGAGCTTCAGCAACATGGTCCAGAGGACTGTGATTTTTAGCAGAGATAAAATACACCAACTTATTCTTTGATGATATAGAAATCCAAGAATTTCTCTCCATAGAGGAAGGATTGGATAGCATAGTTGAATTCCTCTATTTCATTGAAGATGAGATGTTTACTGATGTACTAACTAAAAATTCTGATGATTATCCATCATTGTTTGAGTAAGAAGAAATCATTGAAAATTTTTGTAATACATTGGATTCAGAGCGAGAAGTAACAATGGTGGATAGCATACTGTTAAATGATCTAACACTGGCAATAGTCGTAAAGGTTACTACCGAGTTGATTCAGACCCCACTAGAGCCCAAACAATTGCTAGCGAACATGAAGTACACCTTGAGGGTGAAACATACAACTACCCAATCATTATCAATGGACATTTCGCTGAAGACATGGAATCTTGTTTACTTGAGGTTCTTTAAAGAAATCGTAGGATGATAGGTTGGAAAATAATGGATCTCCTTAGGATCAATCCGTCACTTTACTTGCATCACATCTACCTTGAAGAAGAGAGCAATCCATCCCAAAAATTCCAGCAGAGACTAAACCCTAACCTTTGGGAGGTTTTGATGAAGGAAATCACAATATGGTGTGATGTAGAATTCATAAATCCCATCCCTTATATGTCCCAAGAAATCTGGATTACAATTGTGATGAACGACAAGGGAAAGAAGATTCTAACTAGAGTAGTGAGTTCATAGCACGTCTGTGTTGATTACAAACACCTGAACTTAGTTATTAAGAAGGACCATTTTCCACTTCCCTTCATCAACCAGATAGTCGAGAGACTTGTCGTGAAGGAGTATTTCTACTTCTTGGATGGGTACTCCGGACCAAGGGAAGACTACATTCACATGTCCGTTCGGGGTGTATGCCTTCAGAAACAAATCCTTTTGATTGTGCAACACACCTACCACTTTTCAAAGGTGTATGTTGTCAATATTCACAGATATGGTTGGTAGTTTTCTTGAGGTATTCATGGATTATTTCTCGATCTACGAGGATAGCTTTCATTACTGCCTTACATATCTTGACTGAGTACTAGAAATATGCAGTGAAGTTAACTTGGTGCTCTCGTGGGAGAAGAGTCACTATATGGTGACCCAAGGAATTGTTCTGGGTCACGTCATCTCCAAGTGTGGCATGAAGGTCGATCCAGTAAAGGTGGACATGATTTCAAAACTTGAGCCACTAACTAATCTGAAGCAAGTTAGGTCATTTCTGGGGCACGTTGGTTTCTATCGATGCTTTATTAAAGGCTTTTGCAAAATTTCCTGACCACTGACTGAGCTTCTTGGCAAGGAGATCAATTTTATTGTTGATGATAGAGTTCTCCGGGCCCTTAATCTGCTGAAAGATATGACTACACATGTTCCTGTCCTACAGCCACCTGACTGGTCTCTTCCTTTCGCGATCATGGCGAATGCTTCTAATTATGCTATTCGGGTTGTTCTTGGGTAGATATGGGATGGAGTACCATTTTTTATTCATTATGCAAGCATGGCATTAGATGAGGCCCACGAGAATCATACCATCATAGAAAAAGAGCTACTAGCGGTTGTTTTTGTGCTGGAAAAATTCAGATCGCATTTGCTTGGATCCAGGGTTATTATATATGGATCATTATGCCATCAAGTACTTACAATGCAAAAAGTATGACAAACCTTATCTTATTAGAGGAATCCTTTTACTCTAGGAATTTGATCTAGAATCTCCGACAAACCTGGAGTTAAAATGTGGCGGCAGACCATTTTTCTGAAATTACAGAGATAAAATCTCCTAAGCAGAACATGATACCAATCACCAAAACTTTCCCAGATGATGAAATTCTTCCAATCACCTCGCTTCCCTAGTATGTCGATATTGTGAATTATCGTGTCTCCAAGAGAACTCCACAAGATTGGCCAAAGCTGAAAGTTGACAAATTTCTGTCAGATATTTATTTTTACCAATGGGAAGATTCTTACTTGTTTCGTGAGGGAGCATATTGCATCTGGAAAAGGTGCATTCCTCATGAGGAATATATCGGTGTCCTAGAACATTATCACAAACTCGAAGCAGGAGAACACCAATCTAGGAAGAGAATGACAACAAAAGTGCTTTAATGCAGCCTCTGGTGGCCGACTCTCTTTAAAGATGCTATTGATCATGTTAAAGGTTATACTGACTACTAGATTATGGACAACACCATCAGCTCTAAGGGTATCATGCCTCTTATTCAGATAGTAGATGTCTTTTATGCAAGGGGTATTGACTTCATGGGACCATTTCTGAATATCCAGGGTTTCGAATATATCTGACTTGTTGTGAACTATGTCAGTAGATGAGTGGAGTCTATCCCCACTCGAGCTGCCGACAGTTGCAATGTCTGTTGATTTCTCAAAGAGAACATCATTTCACGGTTCAGGATTCCGAAGATTCTAATATCAAATGGGGGGAAGCCACTTCATTAACAATGATGTCAGGAAGCTGACGATTGAACATCATGTCACACCTCCTTACCACCCATAAACCAATGGCTTTTATTAATATTCAAATAGGGAGATTAAAACTATTTTGCAGAAGCTTGTGCGACTTGATCAGAAGAACTAGTCAAAATTTCACGACATAGTTCTCTAGGCTTACCGCACCGTGTGCAAGTCACCTTTAGGCGTGTCTCCCTACTGCCTTGTATATTGCAAGACATGCCACCTGCCCATGGAACTCATTCACAAATATTTATGGGCCATCAACATGTGTATCTTAGATTTCAAGAAATCTAGAAAGAACAGAAAGATCGATCTGAACCATTTGCTTGAATCCAAAGATTATGCATACGACAACAACCTTATGTACAAAGAGAAAGTCGAGAAATGGCACAACAACCACGTCTAAAGAAAGACTTTCAAATCAAGGGAAGAGGGTCTAGCAGTTTGATGTAAAATTGAAACTTTTTCCAGGAAAGCTGAAAAGCTAGTGGATAGGGCCATTCACAGTGAAACATGTGTGTGGAAATAGTAGTATCTTGATATCTAGTTTGTCATCTGACGCACAACCTTTCATTATCAGTGAAAAATTGATGAAGCCATACTTAGCGCACATCACCCTCAGATCTTCCCAACACCAGTACATCCTGCATACTGGAAGACATATGATCATCTTGAAGATATAGATCACTTTTACACTGTCATCTTCAGGGTTTGATCACTAAGTTTCTCAATCTTGGTCTTTGGGATTTGGTGTAGATCATATGCTTTCACAAAGCATATATCTTACCTTCAAATTCATGTCATGCTTCCAAAGCATGACGTCCATGCATGGAATTTGATCAGTCCCAATACCTCATGAGTGAGCTCATGTCTCCCGGTTCACATGTGAACATGTATGATCCCTTTGAGAGATCGTATTACTCATATGCCCTTACATGCACACCAGCTCGCCGGTGTATAGACTTTGGTTAGGTCATCAACCTATTGGTCTGCCAAATGTACATACTCAGACATATAGTAACACATCTATTTCTGGTCAGAGGATGTGTGCCTATGTTGTGTCAGTATTCAACATAGTTCTTTGGTTATCTCGATCTCGTTAAGTCAACCCTTTGACTCAACTAATCTGACACCTCCGAATCACTATTCCTATGCAGAGGACCTGCATCAAGAGGTCAGTCAGATGTCATCCTAATGAGAAAGGATTGCCATCTCCTACTCATGCTAGAGATCATCACTTGAAAATCATTTGATGATGCTTGATGAGTCCTCTATCTAACTCCTTAGATATTCATCCAAGCATCATCCTCTATGATTCAATCAATGAATCAACAGCTATATGATTATCAAGTTGGCCATGGTACATAACCCTTATTGTATAGTGGGACCTTATATGCAAATTAGTTATTCTTCATTTCAGATCAGGGAATGACATTCGCAATAACATTTATTGCATAATTGCTCGCTGTGGGCTCGCATGTCCAACAATGAGATGTATCATGCATGTATGGAACATTTTTATAGCATACATGTAACATATTTTTTTGGACATGAATGGGATTGTAATGAAATGTAATGATGGACATGTTATGAAGTGAATAGAAAGATAAAAATTTTATTCCAATCTTTCATGTTATTTTTCTCGTGTTTTATATTATTGTGTATTTTGAATGTGGAATGTATGTGTGTGGAATCGATTTGCCGAGTACCCAGATCCTAAGATGACATATGTCACAGTTTAGTATCAGAGCAGTGGTACTCCATTGCATTCCATGCATAATATTCCTCATCGGTGTTTGAAATGCGTGATAGTGTTGGGTGCCTTTTGACACAACACGAATCAAAAGGAGAATTGCATATTTTATATCCATGTCCATATGTCTCTATTATGTAACAAAAGTATTAATGTTGTGGTTCTTTTTGCAGAACCATGCCGCCTCGCGTGCATCGAATGTAGCACAACAACTGGCCTTCCTTGTATAGGTCGTGCAAGGCATCCAACAATGCCAAGAGGCCATTGACCAACAGCTCTAGAAATAGGATAACTCCTCCTACCATCCCTCTCACGATGGGGAGGAGTGTGTTGACCTATCATTCTCTTTGGAGCCTGAGAGATATAGGATATTGATGCCTTACAGAGGCACCAAAGCACCTGTGTGGCATACCAACAAGGGATGGTACCATAGTCTTCAGTAACACCACCCTAGCGAAGCTGAGCTGTGGATGGCACATGTGGCCAAAGTTCTAAGGATGTTACATGCATCCGAGGGCACTTGGGTATCTTTTAAAGAGTACCCACTTGCTGGATACGCAGAGCGGTAGTGGAATGCCACCAAGGAGTACCTGACCAAACCCATCACTTGGGAGGACTTCTTTGACGAGTTCAGTATAATGTTCTACCCAAACCATTGGGTATAGGATAAAAGGAGAGAGTTCCTTGAGCTGACACAATGGTCAGGGAGGTATATGACAGACTCTTTACCATGACCTTACGTCCATTAAGGAGGTTAATACGAAGAGACAAAGTGGGAGGCTACACAACGCCGATTACGGGGAGATCAATTAGAGGTACCTCCACCCCATCCTAGCAGAGATGCACATCGAGACTTCTACCGGTCCCCTAGAGACCGTCACTACCCTATAGTGATGGCACTATCCACTAGTAGGTTCGCACCATCCCCTACCTTGGGAAAGGCCTTGGCAGAACGCGGTTAAGTTTCTTCTCGCCCCCCTACGTAGACACAGAGCCGTAGGCTTGGGGCGACAGTTTTGCTTCTAGTGGGAGCTTGTCATATGCAGGAAACCGTACTCATTACCTTTAAAGAAAATCGAGACACTTCAAGGCCCAATTCTCTTTACATGCTAGTAGCATGGGTGCACAACAATAGCAGAGTGGAAGACCAGTTGGGTCTTCTAGATAGTTTCAGGGATTAGGATCCCACTGAGGAGGTTGTGACTTTCAGCAAGCCCCACAACAGATAGTTAGTGCTGTAGGATCTAGTGCATCATTATGAGGACAGCTGAATGCAGTGACCTAGGAGAAAGCTCATGCTTCTAGATTGGTCATCAGAGGTATGATTTCAGCTCATGGGACTTCTTTACATGTATTGTTTAATTCAGGGGCTACACATTCCTTCCTTGCACATCGTATGGTGCTCACATTGGGCAAGTCTGTAATGGATGTTGCTTTCTCGTACTACATCAAGGACCCATGGGTCCAATTGTTTGTCATCCGCTAGGCAGTGGAGGATGTAGTCGTACAAATACGTGGGCATGAGATGCTTGCTTTCTTACAGTTGATGCACTTTGAGGACATTTCTATCATCTTAGGCATGGACTGGCTGGAGAGGCACCACGTTTACTTGGACTGTTTTGGGAAGACGGTGGTCTTCCATTTACTTGGAGTGTCACTGTTTTAGTTTGACAGGCCTACATCTAATGGTGAGATCGAGTGCATCTCCACCTTGAGGGCTCACTAGTTTCTTAGCCAAGGTTGTGTGAGCTAACTTGCATATGTGGTAGACTCGGCTATGAAAGATCAAATGATTGAGAATGTTAGAGTTGTGAGTGAGTTTCATGATGTGTTTCTCGATGACTTACCTAGACTACCACAAGTAAGGAAGATAGAGTTTGAGATCACGCTATTGGAAGACATACAACTGATCTCTATTCCTCCATATAGGTTGGTGCATAATCTTCCCATCCCAGTGGGGAAATGGGAGAGCATTTCCATGGATTTTGTCACATCATTATCATGCACCCAAGGCAGGCATGATGCGATATGGGTGATCGTTTACCGATTAACCAAGTCAGCCCATTTTATTCCGGTTAACATGACATGTACACCAGTTGATCTAGCCAGATTATACATTCAACATGTCATTCGATTGCGTGGGATACCCAAGGAGGTAGTGTTAGACAGAGATTCATGTTTCACTTTGTATTACTAGGGACAATTCATGAGAGCCTTGAGGACTGAGCTACAAATTAGTTAAATCTACCATCCACAGATAGATGGGCAGTCTGAAAGGACAATTCATACCTTGGAGGATTTACTACGAGCTTGTGCTATTCAGTGGAAGGTATCCTAGAAGGATCACCTCCCACTGGTTGAGTTTACATACAACAACATCTACCAAACCAGCATAGGAATGGCACCTTTTGAGACCTTGTATGGGAGGCGATGCACCACTCCTTGTGTTGGTAGCAGGTGGGTGACAACACTTTGTTCACCCTGCAAATCATAGAGGAGTCCTCTAGAGTGGTGGAGACCGCTAAGAATAAATTGCAGACCGCGTAGTACCGTCAGAAGAGCTACATCGATCAGTGGCATCGAGATCTTAAGTTATAGCTATAGCGTCTTACTTTCATGTCTAAAGGGATGATTTTTGACCAATGCCGTTTGCCTAAAGTATTCCTCCTAAAGACAGGTTGGGTACTTTGTGTTCCTACTAGTATCCCCAATGAGAGGCATACAAAGTTTTGGTGTCAAAGGCAACCTTAAACCATGCTTTATGAGACCGTTTGAGATTTTGGCCCAAGTTGGGAAGGTGGCTTACGGAATGGCCCTTCCCTCACACCTTGAGGGCATTCACAACTTGTTCCATGTGTCAACTCTTCAGCAGAACATCTAAGATCGTAGGCACGTGAGCAGCTCCGAGGACTTGACGGTGGAGCCAAACCTCTCCTTCCCTGAGGAAATGGTGCAGGTATTGGACCATGCGATCTAGAGGCTGAGGCGAAAGGAGATCCCTTTGGTCAAAGTCTTGTGGTGGAGTCAAGATGTCGAAGAGGCGACGTGGGAGCTCGAGGTGAATACGATGGAGAAGTATCCTCATTTCTTTGCAGGTATGGAATCGAAACCATAGTCAAATTCTATTTGATATTTTTATGGGTTTCTCTCTCTTTGAGATTTTTATGAGCTCATCCCACTTTGAGACTTTTATACGATGAGGTCGGGTCTAGAAATCAACTATAATCATACTTAGTCTCGAGGATGAGGCTTCCTTTGAGATTTTTATGATGTGAGACCCCTCATAATTCAGACTTGGATTTTTTTCCTAAAAATTGCATTTACTCATTGCTAAAAAAATATTTGAGCACTCCATTGCGTAAAGCTCGTCGAGACATTTCCAAAGAGTCCAAGAACATGAAAATCTGAGTTCAGGGGCCTGAGCTACGACTATTTTAGTGAGGCCAAGTTCGGGTAAAATTTCGATATGAACCCGGATCCTAATCCGGGTTGAACCTAAAACAATCAATCCCCCATTCCCCAAAATGCTCCCAGATCCCAACCTCCTTCGACATGCCCTCTTCCTCTTCCCACTCCTTCATAGGAGCTCACCGAAGCACATCAAATTGGCGATCCATAGTCACAATCGCATGGAGAAGGTTCGGGTCACCCACATGTGTGGTTCTCATCATGGATGGTGCGCCGAGTGAGCCACTCTTCGTGAGAGAAGAAACTGAGGTCTAATTTTTTTTTGCGGTGCGATGACCCTTCCTCTTGTTGCAGACTCCGTGCAATTTTCACCCCCATATTATCTTACCTTGGTAAAATTGTGGGTATCTTATTGTATATTGTAATTTCCACCATTTCTCACTTGAAAGTTGTGACTACTAATGCACATTTCCTTTTCTTGTTGGCTTGAAGTTCATACAATGGTGAAGTAGAAGTAATTCCTTTAGGTATGACTGGTTTGGTTTAAATCTAAATTTCCCCTAGTAAAATACCAAATGTATGTCTATAATGGAGGAACAGAACTTGTTTTCATCACTTCTGATCTATCATGGGCAGGTTTTGGGTTCTGCAGATATTTTATCTACTGTCGATTAAATTCTAAGTAAAAATTAATATGATTGCATCTTGTTTCATTATTCTCTTGAAATCTTGAATGATCTATTCATTCTAGGAAGCATATGATGCATAGGATTTTGCTAGAGTGTATTGAAGCGTATAAGATGATTAGCATCTCCATTCTCTCTACATTCATAATATTAGATAATTGCCATCTAAATTTACTCGCATTCTCCCAGTATCCCTCCCACATTCAAAGTTTTCCATGCATTGTGTTCTCCATAAGAATATAATTGGCAATTAGCAGCTTTTTAGTTCCGTTTCCATGAAGAATTGCTTAATTAAAAATATAACTACCTTTTGTTACATTTTTAAAATAATTACATTTAATTCAAGAGAAAACACTATCAATACTCTAAGACATTTTGTTCTGCTCATTTGGTTGTTTGTTGTTTTAATTATCAACTCTAGTTGCACTGCCGGCTTTACTTACATTCTCACAGTCCAACAACTTTCATCATAAATTCATGGGCTCGATAGCTTGATCTTGAGTTCTGAACCGATTGGATTCCAAGTTGGATTAATTGCGAGCAAAAATTACATGATAGAAAATTTTAATAATGCTCCATTTAGGTTGAAACCATTAGGTGGACTTGGACAGTATGCTAATGCCCTCGGTCTTGGGGCTAAGAATGGTGATGATGCTACTGTAGTAGATGAGCTTCCATATGTTGAGCTTTTCTTGCCAAACCACTGCAAATATAAGACTGTGGGTGCAAGAATTCAATAAAGGTAATTTGTATGCATCTGTTATTACTTCTATCATTTTATATAATGATTGTAGGAGAAAAGCAAGCATATATCATATTCTTTTTAGTAGGCATTAGGAAATCTCTTTCATTTGGAACTTCTATGGCCATTAACAAACGAGATTTGTATATGAGTTTATAAATTACATGCTCTTTCTCTTTTTTTTTCTTTTAAGCTATCTTTCAATGCCGAATTTTCACACAACTTTGAAGATTTACAAATTTTTTTCTAAAAGAGACTTAATTGTTAACTTTTTCAATATTTTCTGTAAAGAAAAATTCAGGAGATCAACGAGTGACTAGTTTATCTTTGAATACATATATACAATATCTACCTTTTACTGCTCTATTCTATTCAAGTAAATGGTCCATTGAGCAGCTGGTCATCTGACTACTGATTTCTCATGTTGACTACCGAAATAGAACTTAGGACGGAAATTGGGCTACTTTAATCCTGTCAATATGGACTTATTTCTAGGCATAACTATAGTTTTGTTTAAATAAAGGGAAGACAAAGTGATGAATCCATGATTCATTAACATTCTGTTTGCATTTTGTCTTAAAACCCTTGACAAATACATGTAAATATCTATTAATTTCCATTTTTTAATAAAACCATACTCATGAATAAAACGCACTTTTTACGCATTAAAATCATGTAAATAAATAAAAGAATAACAATAAAAAGAAGGCAAATTGTAGATATATATATATGTACAATGTGACTTACAAAATAAATATAGCTGAAAGATATAATTATAACCTAATCCTCAAGACCAAGTCAGCATAGAATGGTCGACAAATAATTAAGTAGGAGAAGATAAGGAAAGAAAACAAATAAAAATAATTAATTTCACACTTTACACACTCTTCATTATTTATCCTATAAATACCAAAACTTCATAGATTTTCAATTAATGAATATTTACATATTTTTCACCAAACTTTTTTCCTAATTATTTCTAAGAATAAATAGAAAAATATAAAAATAAGCTAAAAATATTATCTTGTATATATGCCAAGAAATCCAACTTGTAATATGTCAAAATCTCAACTTTCAAACATCATAACTTTCTCATACGAACTCCAATCTCACTTTACTCACTTTAACATCATAAAATAATATTCCCTAATTAATGGAGGTGATTTCACTAAAATCAGAGTCCATTTGCAAAATGACGGTTTTGGGACCACAACAGAACTGGGTTTTTATGCTATTTATTTATCTAGAACATACTTTTTATTGTTTTAATAAATTTATAGTTAATTATTTTCTTTATCTTGTAACCCTAATTTATTTCATAATTTTCTGAAATTATTTATTATTTTAAATAAATTAAAAAGCATAATTTATAGGTAAATTTGAACTGTATAACTTATACTTGTACTTATTATTATACTTAAATTTATTTATTAAAATTCACAAAAATTCACACACTCTATTTATTATTCTAATAATAAATAAAATAGAAAAATGGTATATTATTTATTAATTTATTAAATTAAAAATCAACTATCTTTTTATCAAATATTATTTATATTTATTTATTAATAAAATATTTAAATTTCATAAGTTATTTATTATTTATCAAAACAATTTATACCATAATTTAGATAGTTTAATTATATATATTTTTTGTTTTTATACCTATTTAAAATAATGTCATATATTTTTTAATACCTAATTTATAGGATATTTACACATCTGGTCAAGCAAGTGCAGACACGTGTCTGCACCAGGTACATCTTCTTCAGGAAGGCATGACATTCATTATGTTCCAAAACCCAACCTTCAGTCAATTTCCCCGCGTCCACTCTAACTTCTTCCTTCCATCCAAACCCTTCATCTCCTACTCCTAACAAACACAATTTATGCCAGCCCTTCATCCTCAACTAACCCTCCATGGATTCGTCTATAAAAAGCCATCAAGTTGGCCATTAACAACTAAGTCTCTTGAACCCCCAGTTCCAGTAGCTGACTACCCATCTTCCAAGCCTCGCTCCGCCTCACTCCGGCCGTGACAGGGCCCGAGGTCTGCCCCACAACGAAGAACGACATCAGGAGGAGAAGTCCAAGGTCCACCTTGGACTTGCATTGCCGCCGTAGCAACGTGGAGCTCAGGGAAGACCGCCCCGTCGAGCGAAGACCAGCAGAGTTAAACACTCTGCAACCACATGTATTCATCCATTCTTTCATTTTATTTATCAATTCTTGTGACGTGATTATCCTAATTAGGTGTTTCATTAGGATGCTCTAATCATCCTCTTAATTGTACACTAATTCACATCCTTTAGATTTGTTTCAAAATCACCCGAATTCACTCTCCATTTCTCTTCTATTTTCATTCTTATCCTATTTCCTGGAAACTCCTTATTAGATCTGCAAATTCTTAATTTTCTTGGTTGATTTCATTGCAAATCGAGCGCCCAAATCCTTCATATGTAGGACTACTTCATATCTGGAGCAACGATCCACATATATGGAGCTTATCCTTCGAAGAAGAATAAAGCAAAGACATAACAACTTACAACTGACTTTGCATTCCAGCCATCACCTTCATCGAGGACTCGCCGCCGCTTCCAATCACCTCGGAGCCAACTCACCCGCAGGTGAGCTCGACGGGTGATGGTGTTACCCCTCTAGCCGTGCAGGAGGCAAACTCGAGCAGCCGTTCATCGAAGAAAAATCAACGAAGAAGCGCCACCGCCGCATTGCATAAATGGGGAAGAACAGAGCAAGAAAACCCAAGTATATAGAATTACGATATGTGTCCACTTTGGATGGTCGAGATTCGCCCGTACGTTCTAATCTTGACCGTCAAGCTCAAAACGGTGGATAAATTGCATATTAAACCCCTGCAGTTCCAGGGAGTTCAAAGCTGCTCCAGCAAGTTTCTAGATTTGCATTTAGGTCCCTATGTAGGGACCTAAATGCAAAACTTTTAGTTTTTCATGCATTTTAGTCCTTCAGCAGGGACCTCTTTGGAATAGATAGTTATACTTTTTCTTGCACTAATACATCTAAACTGTAAGGTTATTTTAGACCTAATTTCGATCTTGTTTTCCCTCGAATTTTCTAGGGTAGTTACACAACTACCCAAGCGAACATTCTTGATAATTTTCACGGATTTTTGTCGCGTATTTTTCTCATTTTGAATTGTGTAAAGTTGTGCTTCTTTTAAGACTTTTTATTTCATTTTCAAGAAGAAATAAAGATCGTCAAATCTATTCTTTTCTCGAAAGCCGCAAAATAGGTATTCTGCCTCCTCGAGTGGCACTTACCTGGATAAATAAAAAGTTTAAGGATAAAATAGGAGAGCCGACTTCATTTTCCTTCATTCTTTTTACATCTCTCTCCCATTTTATCAGAGATTTTGTTTGATAGATCGAAATCCGATCTCCACGATTCTTTCTACACTGACGACAACCTTTTCTTCAATTAAACCACGGGTCGGATTTCGTTTCATCAAAATGGCACTGTTACCGGGGAGGCGTTAGCTTTATTATGGTTTTTGACATTATTTCGACATTTTTCTTTCTTCTTGGTTTTTAGGGTTTTTCTGATTTCTTTTCGATTTTTATTTGATTTGTTTTACGGTTTTTATGGCTTTACAATTTTTATCGAGTCTCTTTGATTTTTACGGTTTTTGTTTTCTTTAATTTTTACGGCTTTTTGTGTGTTTGTTTTCTAACGAATTTTGCATGGCCTGCAGGATCAGTCGGCTTCTTTGGAAGTCGAGTTAGTTGAGAGTGCACATACCGACTCCTTCTCTACAAGCCGGTTGTAGAGGAGCAGAATCAATTAGAAATTTTTGTTTTAGTACTTGTAATATTTTTGTAAAAAGAAAAAAAACGGCACTTGCCCGTTTTTCTGTTTTTATAGAAGGGGCCCCGTAAGGGCATCTTGACTTGTACCTTCCTCCCTCACTTTCTCGGGGTCTGTTTCACCGAGTGTCGTGCAATTGGGGAAGCAGATCATCCACCATGGTTTTCTTGCATCATTGGTTTTCTGCAGCTTTTTCGAGGCTAGGTGCTTGTTTAGGTTTTTTTGATTTTTTCTCTCTACTTGCGCCTACATAGTTAGTTTTAGGACTCACGACCTAGGTGCATGCTTATTTAGGATAAAAAACAGTACTACTAAATTTATTTGATCTAAAATCAAATGTAAGTAATCACTTGTTTTGGGAGAGCAACCCCTAACACATGGATTGTAGGTACACTTTACAGATCAGTGAGTGAGGGATGACACCTAAGGTTAGAACTAGAGTCCGAGTTTCTTTCAATATACTACTTAGTCCATACATTTAATCATTGTTCTTCAATGGGGACTCTCGAGTAGCCAGAAACTGTCTGAGTTTCCTTATAAGAGTTTGAGGTTTAGAGGATGCTGCAATAGCGCGGTCATCAAGTAACACGGGTAGCTGAAAAAGGTCCATACTTACTCCCATACTGGCTGAGTATAAGTGATTTTCTTTAAGGACTCAGGATAGTGTTTCGGGGAAATATCGAGCACCTATCATCTCACGCTAATCTGTGATAAGACCTGTTTGCCAAATAACCCTAATATTGACAAGATAAACGGCCGAACACTTACGGTCATCACCGGGTTGTGTTGGTGAATTTAGGGTTGTTTTGTGTTTGTTTGCAAGGTGTGTGTTACCACGTCTTATACACCTTCACCCTCATTCTGTTGACTTGACATCGTGCTCTCTTTGAAAATCTTCTGACATCCAAGATGACGACTAGACGAAATTTACGCTCAGACTCCCTGAGCTCTCGACGATCCGCCATCTGTCGTACTTCTAAACAGACTCGGGATGACCCTCTTCCCGAGCCGATCCCATCTAATCATGAGGAGAGTCAGACCCAGACTCCCTTTCCTCCCAGTCCTTCTTTTGAGGCAGACCCCAACTTTAAATTATCATCTGTTTCTCCTGCACATTTTTCACTGAGATTTTATGAGACTTTTTCCTTCATAGAAGATTCGAATAATATGGCTAGAGGGAAGGGACCAGTCGAGGACTGACCAACTGAGGACCGATTGACTGGGGAGCAGCATATAGATGGAAGACCTGATCCATCTGCAGATATTACTACAAGGATTCTTTATACATTATAGCATATGAACCTACAGATCAGAGATCATCAGAGAATCCATAACGAGATGCGAGATGAGATAGCTGCGCTAAGAGCATGAGTCGGGAATCCACCACCGCCTATCATGGTTCCCGCGACATTACAAGATGAGTATGACCCAAGAGCCAGGACGCTACATCACTGGATTCGGTTACCACCAAATCAAGGTCATACGAGATGAGACCGTCCTTCATGTATTTGCTTCCCAAGTTCTACGGGAATGCTACAAAGGAGCCGTTTACCTTTCTATAGCCATTTGAAATGATTTACGGTATGGCTAGCTATACAGGTGTTACGCAGGAGGTTGTTCGCCTCAAAACCTTCCCCTTCGCCTTAGTAGATAAGGCACTCTACAGGCTTAGTCATTTGGGAAGGGAGATATCAACATGGGGCAATATAAAGAAGTCCACATTCCTACATTAGTATTTTCCTCTGGGACTGACAAATATGATGAGGAGTCAGATCTCCAACTATACATAGTTACCGAATGAATCATTCCACCATGCATGGGATCGATTCAAGGACCTTACTTATAGATGCCCTCATCATTAGATACCATTGAAGGTACTTGTACAAAATTACTTTAGAGGACTCCAGTCGGATGTCCTGGGCCTTGTAAGTGCCGCATGTGGCGGCAATTATCTGAATCAGGATGTTGAGTCTTTCTGGTCCATCTTTGAGGGGATGGTAGAAAACTCGCGAGTTGTTTACTCTACTCGGGAATTCCATAAGGCCTCGCAACCACCATACCATCGAGAGCATCAAAAGGTGATGAATATTTCTTCTGAATCAAATACCAACATGGGATACATTAGTGAGAAATTTATGTTGGTCGATGTGATTCAGAAATAAGTTCAGGATTTTGAGCCGCTGCGAGAGTTGGAGAAACTCTCATCACTTCGTCAGCATCTGAGCGATCAGACGAAGAAGGTGACAGACTTACAGCTTCAGTAACAGCAGTCCCGCTCTTCTTCGACTTCTCATCATGTTCGGAGATCCTTATCCGCTCCTCCCACTCGTCAGATTCATATTGTCAGAGTGAGTCGGTGCAGCCTATTGAGACTCTGCAGATTGATTGGCATGAGTATTCTGAAAGATATGGTGAGATCCTTAAGTGCATCACTGAAGCGTGAGGATCGCATTGCATGCGATCGGGAGCGACTAGTCGTACTAGTGGTTCGATGCAGCGGAAATTAAAATTTTTCATGTGACGAAACCACATGATCCAAGAACACTTCTCAGATCGTTTCGTACCACAAACAAGTAATAGGATTACCTCTTGAAGCGTGGTTACGATCGAGTCTCTAAACGAAGAGACGTCCTGTCTCAAGTCCTATCCGACGGAGGAGATGCTTGAGAGTGTGTCGATGAAACACGTGATCCTCGCAATCCATGTTGATGAGCCAAGTGGTGAATCTCCTGATCTTGACACATGAGATCCAACATCTTCACGAGCGAGGTGCATAGAAGGAGACGGAGATTCACGAGCAATCGAACCAGCAACATAACTACGACGTTGCAGCGATGGAGACTCTCTCTAGGGCATCCATGGTGGACGACCATGAGAGGGGAAGAGAGAGGGCGTGTATAGATAATGAGAGAGAGAGCCTTGTGTTTCTCATTAGCATATGAAGAGCAAGGGGTTCCCTTCTATTTATAATATTTTGGGATCCATGGATCTCAATCAAGGGTAACACAAATCCAATGGCTCACATTGATTTGTGTTTCTTTTAATGGTAAAGATTTTGTTAGTAAAAAACCAATAACAATTATTTTAATTTAGATTAAATGTATATTGATAGATCAATATGATTTAATCCAAAATTAAATCAATCAAGCATGGAGATTATGGAATGAAGATTGCCTCCTTCCATAACACGGGATTTGGTGGCAATCTCATGCAATCTCATGATATCTCATGAGATTACATTATTCTATGGAAATCTCCAAGATTTACAACAACACCTGTTGTAAATTACTCAACAAAAAATAAATAATAATTATTTGTGTGAATATTGCAATCTTGCCACTGAAAAATTGTGAATCACATTCACAACCCAAAATAAAATGTGAATTACATTTTCAATTAATTGTGCAATGTGAATCCAATTCACATAAACATTTAAATAACAAATGTAAATTTCAAATTGCTCTCCTATATATTATAAATCACATTTATAATATATATAATTAATATGGATAGTGCTATCTACATTATTTATATCCATGATAATTAAATCACATTTAATCATCTTAGATCTCTATTCTCATGTGCCCAAATAATATGAATAACATTCACTTTATTCACATATTTGATAATCAAATCATATTTAATTATCTAAGATAACTCTCATTATAATATGAATCAAATTCATATTATTTGTGATAATTAAATCACATTTAATTATCCATTTTCTCAATGCTCGGATACTTATATCAACAATGAAATTATCTTTAACACTTTCAAGGATAATGCGCTTTCTCCACGGATACTTGGAGATAAGGACAAGGCGATTGTATTGTTCCACGTATAGTGACTTGGATATTAAGATCATATCTTAAATCTAGATCTCGAGCCTCCCATAGATGCTTTATTAAATCAAGACCGCAAATCTAATATTCTCATTGCCTCTGAATCACACTCAGATCAATGTCCAACATTTGGACCAAGATTAGATTACTTCTCTACTGAGAGGAGTCACTAAAATCCAGACCCGTTTCATCCCTCCCGAGGAATGGAAGCGTCGTGGTTATACAATCGTTTATGATCACATCACCCTCAGGTATTCCTAATACTTGTACATCCTGTGTACTGGAAGACCAGAATAATCCAGAAGTATAAGATCAGTTTTACATTGTCTACTTCAAAGATTTATCATTAAGTTTCTCATTCGATCATTGGGAGTTGGTATCGATCATATACTTTACAAAAGCATATATCATGCCTAGATGTTGATCATATACTTTCCAAAAGTATATATCAAATCTTTCAAATTCAATCAAGCTTCCAAAGCGAGATGACCGCACGTGGAATTTGATTCTTCCCAATATCTCATGAGTGAGCTCATGTCTTCCTGTTCAGTAAATGAACCTGTATGATCCCTTTGAGAGATCGTATTACTCATATGCCCTTATATGCACACCAGCGCGCCGGTGTATAGACCTTGACTAGGTCATCAACCTATTGGTCTACCAAATGTACATAATCAGACATAGAGTAACACATCTGTCTTTGGTCAAAGGATGTGTGCCTATATCAAGATAGCATACGACATAGGACTTTGGTTATATCGATCTCTTTAAGTCAACTCTTTGACCCAACTAATCTGACACCTCTGAATCTCTATTCCCATGCAGAGGACCTGCATCAAGAGGTCGGTCAGATATCAACCAAGTGAGAAAGGATTGCCATCTCCTACTCAGGCTGGAGACCCTCTCTTAACAATCATTTGACGGTTATTGATGATTCCTCAATCTAACTCTTTAGATATTCATCCAAGCACCAGCCTCTATGATTCAATAATTGAATCAACAACTGTATGATCATTAAGACGACCATGGTACATAACCCTAATTATACTAAGGAACCTATTATGCAAATTAGTTATTCTTCATTTCAGATCAGAAAATGATATTTGCAATAATATTTATTGCATAATGGCTCACCATGGGCTCGCATGTCCAAAAATCTCCCACTAACCCAAAGAGCCATTAATGGGCTAATCTTTAAGCTCGCACTCATGTGACAATCATAGGCTATTTAAGAAAATAGCTAGGTAAGTTGATCAGTCACTCTGTTCCTAAGAGACTACGCCAAGTCCTTTTATGGCACATGTATATCTCCTAGTAACAGTGTTCGCATTCAATGCGAATGTTGCATCTTATGCAACCTATACTCAATTTTGTCAGTTATAGTGTACTTGACACTACAAGTTAATAATTAATATAACCACTATGTAATTATCCTTATCAGAATACCCTTATTCTTGGAGATCTCTATCCCCTAAGGTATTCATAGTTAAGATCTTTTAGATCTTCATCTATAAAGTCTTAATTTCTTGAAGATAAGACTTAGATATCACTATCTCTAAAGTCTTGTCATCTTTGAAATATTGTAATTACTAAATCAAGTGTTTTATTTCCATATTAAGATTAGTAACAGTTTCTACTCCCACTACGTGGCAGACATCTGGCTTTCGTACACATTTAGCATACACTCGGCTTCTCGTAACCGATGCACAAGGGCAAGCAGTTATAGCATTCACTTCCTCAACTCTTTGAGGTGCTATTCCTTCAAATAGGTTAGTAGCATATCTTTAGGAAAAGAAGCATTTCTTGGAATTTTCCATAAAATGGAAATGTCCAAGGTGTACCATTAATGTGATGGTCACAATACCCTCTTCTCTTTGCTTCTGGACAACTTCAGAACTAAGATCTAAGAGGTATTATTGAGATCATATCTCAAGTTATGGAACAACCAGATTATGAAACACTTATTATTATCATTATATCATTCCAAATGATTAGGATATTATCTACATTTAGCATGATGAACACAATGGCACTCACACTAAGCTTCACATGGTTCATCAAGATTCTATCTGAAATCATAACATTTATAATTTCAACAAATCTCATGTTCCAACAATAAGAAGCTTATTTGAGTCCATAGACGGAGTTTCTTTAGCTTTCACACCTTGCTTTCCTCAATCATGAAGCCATGGGGCTACTTCATATGAATATACTCGGAGAGGTATTCATAGAGGAATGCAATCTTGACCTCCATCTTAAAGATGTCAAAGTCAAGTTGTGTAGCTATAGTTAGCAATATCGCGATGGTTTTAAGCATGGTCACTGAAGAGCATATCTCATCGCAAGCGATGTCTTCTCTTCGGTGTGCAGCTCGTGGCTACGCTCATCAGGTTCCCTCTTTCTATTGAAGATCCATTTATACCTTAATGAGTCTCACCCATATAGGTGGATCCTCGAGGGTCCATATACAACATTTGTATGAGAAGTCTACTGTAGACTTTATTGCTAACATCCAACCTTCCATGCTATGATCTTCAGAAGCTTCATCACATGAAGTCGGATCATTGTCAGATTCAACTGACACATGGAATACATCTTCAAACATATTTGAAGAGGTATTAGTGTTTCATCTTTTATTTTCCTTTTAGTTTCTAATTTTAGGAGCTTCATTATCTTCTCAAGACTAAATGAGTTCCTTCACTTCATTTTCATCTTGATCCAAGAGTCTCATCCTCTAAAAATCACATTCTCATAGATGAGATCTTTTAAGAATCTCAAGGTCATAAAGTAGGTATCCAATACCATCCTTTATTTTCCTAATGAAGTAGCACTCTCAGGTGTTAAATTCCATCTTACTTTCTTGGAACCTTATTAAGGATATATATTGTAGTCTCTACTACATATATACCTTGGAAACTAAGAGGTAATTATGCTAAGAATCATCATTGATCAAATCATGTCACACATGATCCAATTGTATCTGCCTACAACTCCATTGAGTTTAGGTTTATTAGGAGGAGTGAGATAAAATGACATTTATATCTCTATAAGGTATTCCATGAATTCATCTAATAGGTACTAACTACCTAGATTAGATCAAATTCATTTTCATCTTACTTCAGCTTTGGTTTTTCAATAAAAAATTTGAAATCTTTGAATATTTCAAAGGTTTCTAAGTGAAGAGAAGAAATCTCATATCATAAATAATCATCAATAGATATCACATATGCATAATGTTTATTCTAATATAGATGATTCAGATACAATAATATGTTTGAGATCTTGAATACCTTGACATCTTACACCATTCCAAGGAAGGGTGTATTGGACATTTTTACTTTTGAATATAATATTCACAAGTATATAAGATTTTAACCTTTAGACAATATAAAGTTTCATCTCTTACTAGTCTATTCATCACATCAATAGACAAATGTCTAAGGCTTGATGCCAGATCATTGTCAAATGATCTTCATTCTCCTATTGATCTTTTAAAGTTTAATTCAGTATTATAAATGTTAATGAACCATTCATTAGTTTTCTAATTTAATAGAGTCTACTAGATTTTAGATTACTATCTGAAATATCTCCATCATAACTCTTAATGATAGGTCTATTCCAGAATTCATGTTTATTCCCAACATTTAGAAAAAAACAATGAGTGTATTCTAATATCTAGGTCATAGAGACATTCTCTAAGACTAAGAGCTCTCCCACTGAAAGTAGGAAGTCTATTTATCCAATAGAGGTTCTTGCAACAATTGTATTAACATCCAAGTGGATGACTATTGAAACTTAAGATCAAATTTTCTGGTCTTTTAAAACATAAGCAACCAATTGCAAGTGTTATTAGAAGAATGAGATACAATTATTAGACTTTGATCTTATCAAATAAGAAAGTCAATTTCAATGATTAAATGAAGATGTAGATTATTACAATGCACTATCTGGTTCCTTCTCGAAGGATCCTAGATAGACTAGATATTCATACTATCAATACATTGGCTTATTGTACTATTAATATTCTTCCAACTATTTGGATGTCATATGGAAGTCACAGAAGTACAATCAACTCTTTTGACTTTCCTTATTACTTGGGTCCAACCCATGCTTCCATTGCGCTCCCTTTATCTATAAAAACCATAGCTTAAGACGAAGGATCTCTTATGTTGAATTTAAAAGATTTCAACATAAGAGTATTTAAACATTTATACATGCTTCATTCAATTCATATAATATGAATACTGTGAAGCTTCATGAATGACCAGAGTATAGACAGTAGAATGATGACACTTATCGTATCTACATCCATCTAATCTCTTAAAATATTGGTTCAGGTAGGTACTCAAATATTTTGAGTACATCATCTCTTATAGAGCCATCATTCTGCATGATGTAGAGAACCATGTCATTCATGATTAAATGTCGAGAGCACATATGTATGCTAGAATATCTTCATAGATTTTTATAAGGATTATTTGATAATTACGATCATCATTGACATGTTACTTCCAAAGTACATTCAATGAGAGATCAAGATTATAGAGACATACAAACCCTAGGGTTGTAGTCCTATTATCTATTTAATTGTCATTCCTCATTATTATGAGGAAGACTTGCACATTGCAATCACATACATTATGTGTCCAATTGTAAGTGCAATATCTTGATTATAGATCCAATCCATGACATTTTGCTGTTTATTATTGAGTATAGTATTGAGTGGGTTAATGAAGGATTATCTGAAATAAGAAATTTGCATAAATATATATCTATATATATACTTTACTTTGATTTAGGAATTTTTATATCAAAGTTGTCATGCCTTGTCAACATTGAAAGTTCATTCCCTTAATCACTTTCAATGTAAGAGATATACTTACCATTATATCTCAAGCAAGATCTGGGATCTCCTTCTTTATATTTGTTACATCCCAATAATATGAGAACATGTAACTCCGATAAAAAGAAGCGTGAACACATTCCGCCTTGCAAGTCCAACTTGCACTCCCAATTTGGTCGTTAACACCTGGGACCACCACCCCTAAGGTAATGTTGACCCAACATTAATTGAACCAACCGTCAGGAATATAACTCGCTATGCGCAATCCAATATCGCCCCAATAATATGAGGACCCGATATTGCAGTCACTACGCATATGTCCTTACACTTCGAGAAGTGAAGAGACCTATCCAAATGGAGTGTATGCAGGAGCTGTCACTTCAGACAGACGTCTCCTACATACAATATCTGTCGACAAAACCCTTCGCCTTGACGGGAGACCATGGATGTCACTTATGTGATCCTCCATATCATATTCAAATTCTAATTAATCATCCTGAATCATATTCATTATTATTAATTCTTCCAAGGGAAATAACATCTCTATTAAAATCAGAGTGTTTAATTTTAATTGGATTCCAATTAATCTAATCATATTAAATTAATGATCTGATTAATATCCAACAAACAATCTTTATTGTTACTTGAATTATGGTATTATCTCAAATACGTATTATTCTGAATTTTAATAATTAGAAAAATACACCGTGATCTCTCATGCATTATCGAGTCCCTACCTGCTGTCATGGCCAGTACCGATGGGAGTGTGACAGACCGCACGCGGTGCAACCTGCTACCCCAACGCTCCCCGACTAGACACCATATCAACCTCGGGAAAAGATAATGCCAAATTGATCATTGTGTACTTGAGATTATAATCGGTTCTTCAACCATTGTTATACCATATATAATAATAATCAAAACATTTTGATTAACATTATAAAGATATTTGCTAAACACATCCCCAATCCTATTCAAGCAACTTTGTTTGTTGGAAAGTAGATTGTGTAACCAATTATGATCTAGATCACATCTAATCAATTATTGGTTAAGGCAATGACATTTAAGGAAATAATTATCATCAAATATTTCATAAATATTTATACATAATTATTCCAAGAAATTAAATCATTTAATTTCACTAATTGATTAAATGACAATCACAAGGTTCTTGATTTGGAAAGTAATTTCCAGCAGTGACCCTAACTTACTAAAATTAGCATATCTCAATCAATTTTAAGTCCAAATTAAGCAAAGTAAGTTTCCAAAGTTTGATAATTTGATTTAAATAGAACCTAAGTGATTATTTTTACGCATTTCATGGCATTTCTAAACAGTAATTAACTCCTTAATTACGTTAAGATTCGCAGTCCCTGAAACAGTGGATACATGTTCACTAATTTGACCATAACTTGAGAAAACGGATTCGAAATCACGCAAACTCAGATCCTACAGTTTCCTTATTTAATGGGGAACAAAAAAAGTTTTAATTTTTGTTTAAATAATTTAAAATGTGCCGAAAATAATCACGAAACAGAGATGCGAAAATGAAATGCGATAAAACTTTCGCAACCCTAACGAACCCAAGTCGGCTTAGGTTTACGGTTCGTATCCGAAACCTTCAACCTGGCTCTAATACCACCTGAAGGATATGATGAGATCCTTAAGCGCATCACGGAAGCGTGAGGATCGCATCGTATGCGATCGGGAGCAACTAGTCGTACTAGTTGCTCGATGTAGTGGACATTAAAATTTTTCAAGTGACGAAACCACATGATCCAAGAGCACTTCTTGGATCATTTCATCTAAACCACACACAAGTAATAGGATTACCTCTTGAAGCATGGTTGCGATCGAGTCTTTAAATGAAAAGACCTCATGTCTCAAGTCTGATCCGACGGAGGAGACGCTTGCGAGCGTGTTGATGAAACACGTGATCCTCGCAATCCATGTTGATGATCCAAGCGACGAATCTCTTGATCTCTACATACGAGATCCAACATCTTCTTCACGAGCGAGGCGCACCGAAGGAGACAGAGATTCACGAGCAATCGAACCAGCAACATAACGACGACGCTGCGACGATGGAGACTCTCTCTAGGGTATTGACGAAGCGAAAATCTACCCTTTCTAATGTAATGTCTGATAGACTATTTCGTTGCAGTTGGATAGATTCGCGTCGATCAAAAATAATTGCACAACTCGATTAAATCGTCGAATGATATAAAGCGCGATTTTATGTTTATTTAGTCTGGGCAAGCCCCAGGGTCGACTCAAGGAGGCAAAGGAACAACTCAAGATCAAGTTATAGGTATCAGATTGTGGTTTTCCTAGTGGGATTTTTTGGTATTTTTTTATGCAATAAAAATGCCTATGCACAAATGCGGATGGATTAAGTTAACAAGAAAATCAACAACTTAGCCCAATTTAATTTTAATATTAGATTAATACAAATTGACCAAATTATATTTTTTCTATAAACCTAATCCAAATATTGAATGCAAAATGTTTTTTTTTGTAATTTTTGGGTTTAAAATGCACAAATGAAAAATGCAATCTTTTTTAGGGTTTTTATGCAATTTTTCGTGCAATTGAAATGCAAAATTTATAAAAATGGGCCAGATGATGAAATATGGTGAAAAAGAACTAATTTTTTTAGAATTTTTTGATGCACAGATAATAAAAAATGCAGATCTTAGTTTAAATAACTAATCTAATTTTAATAATTAACAAACGATGATATTTCTCAGAAACAAAATTAATCCAAATAGGTCTAGTTAAGAGCTATCCAAATCAACTTAAATTTTGTTAAAACACTTCATGGTTGATTAATTAAAAATCACTTATAATTTTCACTAAATGATTTTTCTAAGACAAACTATACGTGCCAATGGTGTGATTTTTGGATATGTTGTAGCATAGACTTATATCTAGCAATGGTGATTTTTCAGAGATTTTTCGATAAGAAGAGAAGACACAATAAAAAAATCAATCAAAATGGGCAAAATATTGCAATTTTCACCAAATTAATTTCCATAAATATTCTGCAAATCAGAAAAATACAAATAAATGCTAAAATGGTAGAACAAGAGTTATACTACACAATGCAACTTTCGGAATTAAAAATGAGCAACAAAATGATGATAAAATAAACGTGCAAATGAAGGGGTATGAATGCAATACAAGAAAAGAAATATGAACTGAAATGGAGAATAGGGACTTACATGCAATTACTGGAAACTTGAAAATTTTTTAAAAACTTGCAAAGAGGTGCAAGTGTCCCCTTTGCAAATACCCAATTCTTTATTCTCCGATATAAATCCTCTGTTTTTGCATGCAAAACAGGGGAGCTTTACGGTGGAGCTTCACGCGCACGGGCGGATGGAGTAGAGCTCGGTGGTGGAGGGCGGAGGGCGGCAGGGGCCACGGTCTGCGGGGCACCGCGGTGGAGGGCGGTGTGGGGGGAGGCGAGCGGCGGCTTGGCGTAGAGGGGGTCGTGCATGGGGCTAGCGGCCACGCGCGGAGCTGGCCGAGGGAGACAAGGCCGCGCACGTTGAGGAGGCGGCTGGGGGCCGCGCAGCTGGCCGCGGCGGTGGCAAGGACGGCGACGCACCTCGACGGCGGGGTTGACGTGTGGATGGGCCGCGAGGTGGCGCTGAGAACCGGCTACACCTGGAGGGAGGCTGGAGGCTGGAAGTAGCGCACGTGTAGCTCCAGCCGTAGGCGGCTGCGAGAGTCGTTGACGGGCAACGGAGGTGCGACGATGAAGGCGGTTGAGGAGTACCTACAATGAAAACAAGAAAGCTCGAGCCAAGCTCGGCTATGGTGGAGGTGGAAGAAGGGAGAGGGGGGTTTCACCACCTCCTCTATCCCTCATGCATTTGTTTAAGTGGCTTAAATAAACGATTAATCGATTCATGAAAGTTCGCCGAGAAAATAAATAAAAATCACCGTTTCGTTCGCAACGTGTGATTTGTCCGTTGATGTACGATCAATTTTGCGAATTGATGCGTGGATGTGGGTGAATCAAGGAGAGAGAGAGATAGATACAAGGAGAAGAAACAGAGAGGGGAAGGAGAAGGAACTTCACCTGGAGGGGTGGATGTAATCGCCTAGGGAAGAACCTAAAAGGTTCTTTTGTCGTCGCTCCAACCACCGGCGGATGTAGCGAGCTCAGCAACCCACGAGGAGTTGAGGCAAGGCTGAAGGAGAGCCTTGGATCTCGCCGGCCTAGCACACTATCGTCGATGGCAACTTTCCCTAGTGTCACCAAGGAAAAGAGATGGATCTAAGGAGCTAAGCTTGAAGTTGGCGGATGTGCGGGTCACCTTAGAGTAAAGTTTATCAAAGAAAGGATGAGGTCGAAGCGCTCCCAATGCTGTAAAATCGATTTCCCGAGTCTCGCAATCTATTGTCGCCTTAGCCAAGGCTAAGAATGGCTTCCCGAGAATAATCGGAGACTGAAAATACTCTCCTCGATTCTCAATGTCAATGATCGTGAAGTCCACCTGGAGTAGAGCACCTTGGAAAGTAACGATGACTGAAATATTTCCTCTCGACCGTTTGATGGATCGATCAACCAGCTGAACGATCTCTCTTGATTTTCTGATTGGCCTGAGTTTGAGCTTGCCAAACACAGAGGTCGGGAGAATATTTATCGGTGAGTCATCATCGATTCTCGCATGGGTAAAGATGGTGTCTTTTATTTCACACTCAACTCGGGGCAACCGCTTCACTCTGCGGCTCAGTCTTTCTCCCCATCACCAATGAGGTGGCCATAGACACTATGTGTCTTTCAGTCCTTGTCCTTTTATTACCCGACCTCTTTAGCATCAATTTACTTCTCACAAATCGTTTGAGGTCAGGAAAGTGATTTTTGGCCTTTATTAAGGGAAGTTTGATAATCAATTCTTCATCGAGTGCTTCCCTTAGGCCAGGATCCAATTTTTTTACGTCTTTTTCATTTTCAATTTTTATGGATTTTTCTGATTTTTCAATTTTTTTGGTGTTTTTGGTGGATGAATGATCAGACTCTAGATTGGAGGGTAAGTGGTTAGTAGAAGAGGGAGATAGAATGGACTCCAGCTGTACAAACGGTGTGGGTTCCCTGATGCTTGCTCAGTTTTCAACATCGGATCTACTTACTTCCTTGTCCACTTTCATACCCAGGCTGGCAGAAATTGAGTGCAATATGTCCATGACATCTCTTAACTCGTTACCAAATGATTCATTTTTCTTAATAAGTCTAGAGATGTCATCCTCCACAAAATTCTCATGACAAATCATGGGAGAGTTCTGATAAGTTGGAGGATACTGCTGAGATATTGGGGTCTCATACTCAACATACCTAGACTCATGTATGTAATGCTGGGTCGAGTATGGACCATCTCGATGGCAAATATTGGTCGGAGCCTCATATGATGAAACGGGGACTGATAAGTCTAACTCATGAGTCCAATCTTGTGAATGTATAGGCTCTCCGAATGAAGGTTGGTTAATGAAAGCTTGATCACTAAAGTCAATCAAGTTTGGGAAATCATGATATTCAGGCCTCTCAATTTGGGTTGTTTGATCGATCAAATGATGCCCTAAGGTCAAGTCGGGATGTGTATATGCAAATTGTTGTATGGTCCCTACTTGAGGTGAGAATGAAGTATGTGAGGACATATAATTTTGTCAATCATCTATCTCAGCAGTCGCTTGCTCTTCATTCGATTATTTGATTCCTGCAAGCTCTCGAGAATAAAGACAGACAACCCAAGATGGAAGTGGATCCGGAGTGTTGGAATATGGAGTAGGTGAGAAATGTGAAGAAGTGGAGAAGTTAGTCGAAGTTCTGACTTCATAATCAGGTTGAGGTGGAACCGACCACGGGTAAGGGTCTCCCGTGGTTGGCGGAAGGTACATGGAAGAAGGAGAAGGTGAAGATGATTGGTATATGGCCGATGAGGATTGACCAGAGGCCACAGGGTATGGGGACCAATATTCCGACATCTTGAAAGGAAAGGATGAGTGTAAGCAGATTGAGGTAGAAAATATGTAATTACACAGGATAACACACACGGACAGACACGAAGACAAATGCAAGAACAAACCCTGAGTTCACACTCAACACGGTGAAGGACCCGAAATCGAGTCCAATTAATCTTGTAAATTTTAAGTGTGATTTTTCAAGCAAGATAGCAAGGATTACGTGGCCTAAAGGAAAGTCGGCTCAGAGCCGGATGCGTCTTCCCTGTTTAACCTGTCGCCTAAGATACCGCCGGTCCTTCCTTTCTTCGCTCCTATCCCAAGTTGATGGATTCAAAGACCTGCCTCTATCTACCTGCAAGCAGGCGGAGGCTGACAAGGCCGGAACTTCACCACGGGGGGTTACTGGCAACTTGTCGTGAAGTACCGCAATTTCGCCCCTATCTCCTGAGACAGGCGGAGGCTACTTGGTACTAGTCAGTGAACCTTAAAAATTCAACTTGTGATATTTGCTAGGATTAGTCGGAACGTGATATGGAAGGCGGGGATTTGGGCTCTGCCTTAAGGTGTTCACACACACTCAAGTACCCTTACTCAGCCTGAAAACAAGGTCGGGGTTACTCTCCCGCAAACAAGGGTTAATTTTAGTTAATTTTTTTGGTCCAATTTAATTAGCAGTCTTGATTTCAGAGATTATTTATCACTGATATTAATCCACACAAGCAATCACGTCTACCGTCAAGTCCCAATTCCTTTATCCTAGGTTAGAAAACCGAGAGAGAGAGAGAGAATCGAAAAAAGTCGATGCGATCGAGAAAACGATGATGAATGCTTGAGTAAGAAGACTTACAGTGCCTCCAGCTCTCTATAATGCGGTATGTAGTACTGAATTGAAAATCTTTATACTACATGCAAATGCAGATGGCAAAATCCGCTCATAGACAAGCAGTTCTATTAGCGAGTGAAGCACAGTTTGATTTGACTAAGTTCTGCGGTCTAAGTGTGTCTTTTAAGTGAAGTGTGGTCCTAAATATTACGAGCAAAAGCAAACCCTAGAGTGGCTCGAGGAGCCGCTAGTGCAAGCCTAGTCTAAAATTCAATCCATACAGCACACAGGGACACGGTTCCACTATGTTTACACGTGCGAGAACCCAAACGGGAACCGCTGGAAATGCAGACACTTTTTACAAGTTAAAAAAAATGAAAAATCCTTCTAGCGTCTCAACAGCCGACTTGATCCACGAATAGTCGGCCTCCGATGCACTTCGAGATTTTATCGACTTCAAGAAAGCCGCTCCAAGTCACCGGGCCCTCGCACAAAAAGATAAAAATGTCAGAGAGATAAAAAAATTAATTAAAAAAAGAAAAATAATTGAAAAAAAGAATAATTACAAGGTGGTTCGGGGATCAGACTACCCGAGTGATCGGAAAACCTAAATCTAATTTTCTAAAATAATCCTAAGCCGTTTGCCTCCCCAGCAACGGCGCCATTTGACGAAGCGAAAATCTACCCTTTCTAATGTAATGTCTGATAGACTATTTCGTTGCAGTCGGATAGATTCGCGTTGATAAAAAATAACCGCACAACTCGATTAAATCGTCGAATGATATAAAGCGCGGTTTTTATTTTTATTTAGCCTGGGCAAGCCCCAGGGTCGACTCAAGGAGGCAAAGGAACAACTCGAGATCAAGTTAGAGGTATCAGATTGTGGTTTTCCAAGTGGGATTTTTTGGTATTGTTTTTATGCAATAAAAATGCCTATGCACAAATGCGGATGGATGAAGTTAACAAGAAAATCAACAACTTAGCCCAATTTAATTTTAATATTAGATTAATTCAAATTGACCAAATTATATTTTTTCCATAAACCTAATCCAATGATGAATGCAAAATGTATTTTTTTGGAAGTTTTGGGTTTAAAATGCACAAATGAAAAATGCAATTTTTTTAGGATTTGTATGCAATTTTTCGTGCAAATGAAATGCAAAAATTATTAAAATTGGCCAGATGATGAAATATGGTGAAAATGAAGCTACACTAATATTGTTGAAATTTTCTGACACTTTTTGGTTTTTTTATGAATTTTTTTATGAAAATAGAGCGACTGCGAGTATTTAATTCCTAATAAATCCAGAAATAGAATCATCCAACAAGATATTTATCTCAAATAGATATTTCAATCAGTAATCCAGGAGAGTTGAAATTTCTTAAAAATCTTATTCGTGGAATTAACTAAAAATCATCTACAGAAATCACTCTACAATTTATTTTATACACAAAATAACTCCGAATTGGACGAAATTTGTATAGTAATTAAAGAACACTTAGAGGCATTATTTGTAATTTTTTCACAATTTTTGGAGCAATAAATGAACATGTGTGAATTTCAGAGCGTAAATGGGTAAAATATCACTCAATTTCAGTCTCTGAATTTTAATAAATTGTCAAGTGCTCACAAAAATGTTAATAAATAGCCACAAGATAAATAATGAGTTGCTCTACAATAAGCAATTTTTTTGAGTAAAATTTGATGTAAAATGACTGTCCAAAATAATGCCCAAACTTAGGGATGTCAATGCAATATAGAACTGAAAAAATAACAACTGAAATGTGCCAAAGGGCACTTTTGCAATTTTAGAAAGCTGGAAGGATTCAAATGAACTTTTCACAATTATAATAAAATAAGAAATAAATGGGACCTTCGAAACCTTGGAAACCAAACTAGGGCACCAAGAGAGGGGCGGTGCAGCAAACGGGGCGGCGGCCAACGGTGGGCGGCCGCGGCACTGCGCAGGTGGAGAGCGGTCGGTGGCCGAGGAGGAGTCGAGACGTGGCGCGCGGGTGGAAGGAGGAGCAGCACCGCACGGGCACGTTGCCGGTGGTGTGTGGCGGAGGGCGGCCAAGCGTCGCGACTGGGTGAGGAGCTTCGCGGCGAAGGGGAGGAGGCTGCGCCTTGGAGGGCGGCTAGCGGCGACGCGTGCAAGGCACAGCGGAGTCGAGGGGAGACGGCTACGGAGCTCGTGGCCGCACGAGCGGCGGTCGATGACGGTCGTCGGGCATGGCGCGCCTGGGAGGTGCAATGGCTGTGTTAGGCGGCGCACGCCGCGCACGGTGGTGGCGTAGGCAATGAGGAGGGCGGCGCGCTGGACGGTGGCGGTGCGGCTGCCTGCTGGATCTGTGATGGCGGGGCGGCACGCGGCTCCAAGGGCTGGAGGAGGGCCGGCGGACGCGACTCTAATGGCTGGAGGAGACGGGCGACCGCCGTTGGGCAGCTTCCTGCTGCTAGCGAAGGGGTGACTGCAGAACGGCGGGCAGCGGTGCCGCAGGTGGCTGCGGTAGTGGATGGGGCTGGCGGTGCAACGGTCAGCTGGCGAAGGCAGGGATGGCGGCGGCAGCCGCGAGAGTCGGTGCCGGGCGGAGACGGTGATGCTGCGGCGATGTAGAGGACCTGCACTTTTTTTATTTTTTTTGTTTTGTTGTTTGTAAATAAGAAATGGATGTGGAAAAATAATGGTGGTAATGGTGATTGATAATGATGAATGGTGATGTTTTTTATGTAGTGGTGGTGATGGTGATTTGATGAAGAAATGAGAGTGGGAGGATGAAAGTGGTGGTTGGTGAATAAAATGATGGTGTGGTTTTTTTTTATTTGATAAACAAGATGAACAAACACTATTAGATAAAAAAAATGACAAAGTGGAGATAGAGTATACTTACCTGTGCGGTTCGCCGAAAGTGGAGCCGCGTCGTGCGGCTTCCGTCGTGGTGGCCTCGATCAGCTTAGCGAAAAGCCGAGAAGCTAGGCAAGTCCTATTGGATCTTGCGACGCGGCAATGGTGATGCCGCGGATCTCGCCTTGAGGTTGTCTTCGCTCGACTCGTCTCCTACAGCTGTCACCTGAAGGTTAAAGGGGCTCGACCTCACTTCTCTCGAAAACGGCGGACGAGGGAAAATGATGGAGGTGGTGGTGAATAAAAAGAGAAGGAGGGAGTTGGAAAAGAGATGGAGAAAGTGGAGAAAATGGTGGAGGAAGTGGAGAAGATGTGGCTAGGAGTAGGGATAAGAACGGAGAAGAGGTAAAAGGGGATTAAAATAAATAAAATAATAAAATAATATAGTAGGCTACTAAAAATAATTAAAATATCAATAGTAAAATAATAATAAATAATAAATCCGAAAATAATAAGATAAATCTGAAATTAATAAAATAATAAAAAAATGGGGTGGCACGTGGCGGCTCCAGGAGCCGCCACATGTTGCTCCTAGAAAATTAAAAAAATTAAATGTAAAGAAAAATAAAAAAGAAATAACAAAAAAACTTAAATCAAAAAGTGGTCAACACGAAAGTTGCTCGTCTCGATGAGATCTACAACTTTCGTGAAGGGCCGAAAATCAAACGAGATCATCCGTACAAAAATATATTTTTGGGTGGTACCTTATAGATATAAAATACCGCATTTTATCTTTTCTATTTTTTTTGTCATTTTTCAATAAGAGAAAAAATAAAATAAAGTTAGAGAAAATATGAAAATAAAAAAATACAACTTAATCTATTTTTTTTGTATTTTTAATAATTAGGAAAATAAAATGGTAAAATACAGGGGTAAAACAGTCATTATGTACAATGTACAAAAGGGGCCCAAAATCTGAAAATAAAGAAAATGGGGTGACATGTGGCGGCTCCAGGAGCTGCCACATGTCGCTCCCAGAAAATTCAAAAATTAAATGTAAAGAAAATAAAAAAGAAATAACAAAAGAGATTAAATCAAAAACTGATCAACACGAAAGTTGCTCGTCTCGATGAGATCTACAACTTTCGTGAAGGGTCAAAAATCAAATGAAATCATATGCACAAAATGTATTTTTGGGTGGTACCTTATAGATTTAAAATACCATATTTTTCCTTTTTATAATTTTTTTATCATTTTTAATTAAGAGAAAAATCAAAATAAAGTTAGGAAAAATATGAAAGGAATATTTACAACTTAATCTAATTTTTTTGGTTTTTTAATAATTAAGAAAATAAAAGGATAAAATGGAGGGGCATTTCGGTCAAATTGTACAATATACAAAAGGGGTCCAAAACCCAAGTTTTGCATACGAGCTCCGATTTTAATGAAATTGATCTTGTTTCGAAGGTCTTTAAATGTATATTACTTTAAAAGTGAGTAGACCTAATTCGGAGGTTGTATGAGAGAAATATGCACATTTTAAGGCTCCTAGTTTCAAACTTGGATTGAGGTTTTATTGGTCAATTTTACATGTTAGTATTTTTTGGATATTTTTCCTTTATTAGTGTTAGTAATATATACACAATAGAGTTGGTTTTATTGGATTCGGAGTTAGTATAAAATATATACAAATAGGTGAAATATGGAGAATATACAAGTGATTTTTACAGATGAATTTGGCTTCTTATTTTATGCAAATATGAATGCTAAAATGCAGATATTATGCTTGCATGCGTGAATGCTAATTATGCAAGATAAGGGGAAATATACTGTTATTTACTCGGGAACAAAGCTCTATTTTCAACTTTTAGAGTCATGAATCACATATTCATCAGGCATCCATGGTGGACGACCATGAGAGAGGAAGAGAGAGAGTGTGTATAGAGAATGAGAGAGAGAGAGACTTGTGTTTCTCATTAGCATATGAAGAGCAAGGGCTTCCCTTCTATTTATAATATTTTGGCATCCATGGATCTCAATCCATAGGTAACACAAATCCAATGGCTCACATTGATTTGTGTTTCTTTTAATGGTCAAGATTTTATTGATAAAAAACCAACAACAATTAATTTAATTTAGATTAAATGTATATTTATAAATCAATATGATTTAATCCCAAATTAAATCAATCAAGCATGGGGATTATGGAATGAAGATTGCCTCCCATAATATGGGATTCGGTGGTAATCTCATGTAATCTCATGATATCTCATGAGATTACATTATTCCATCGAAATCTCCAAGAATTACAACAACACTTGTTGTAAATTATTCAACAAAAAATAATTCATAATTATTTATGTGAATACTGCAATCTTGCCATTGGAAAACTGTGAGTTACATTCACAACCCAAAATAAAACGTGAATTACATTTTCAATTAATTATCCAATGTGAAACCAATTCACATAAACATTTAATTAACGAATGTAAATTACAAATTGTTGTCTCTTTTATATTATAAATCACATTTATAATTTATATGATTAATATAGATAGTGCTATCCACATTATTCATATCCACGATAATTAAATCACATTTGATCATCTTAGATCTCTATTCTCATGTGCCCAAATAATATGAATCACGTTCACTTTATTCACATCTTTGATAATCAAATCACATTTAATTATCTAAGATAACTCTTTTTATAATATGAATCGAATTCATATTATTCATGATAATTAAATCACATTTAATTATCCATTTTATCAATGCTCGGATACTTATATCAACAATGAAATTATCCTGAACTCTCTCAAGGATAATGTGCTTTCTCTGAAGATACTTGGAGATAAGGACAAGGCGATTGTATTGTTCCACATATAGTGACTTGGATATTAAGATCATATCTTAAATCCAGATCTTGGGCCTCCCATAGATGCTTGATTAATCGAGTCCACAAATCTAATATTCTCATTGCATCTGAATCACATTCAGATCAATGTTCAACATTTGGATAAAGGTCATATTACTTCTCTATTGAGAGGAGTCACTAAAATCCAGACCCGTTTCATCACTCCATAGGAATGGAAGCGTCGTGGTTATATAATCGTTTATGATCACATCACCCTCAGGTATTCCTAATACCTATACATCCTGCATACTGGAAGACCCAAAATAATCCAGAAGTATAAGATCAATTTTACACTATCTACTTCAAGGATTTATCATTAAGTTTCTCATTCATTAGGAGTTGGTATCAATCATATACTTTCCAAAAGCATATATCATACCTAGGTGTTTATCATATACATTCCAAAAGTATATATCAAACCTTAAAAATTCAGTCAAGCTTCCAAAGCGAGATGACCGCACACAGAATTTAATTCTTCCCAATATCTCATGAGTGAGCTCATGTCTTCCGGTTCAGTAAATGAACCTGTATGATCCCTTTGAGAGATTGTATTACTCGTATACCCTTATATGCACACCAGCGCGCCGGTGTATAGACCTTGACTAGGTCATCAACCTATTGGTTTGCCAAATGTACATACTCTGACATATAGTAACACATCTGTCTCCGGTCAGAGGATGCGTGCATGTATCATGACAGCATACGACATAGGACTTTGGTTATCTCGATCTCGTTAAGTCCACTCATTGACCCCACTAATCTGACACCTCTGAATCTCTATTCTTGTGCAGAGGACCTGCATCAAGAGGTCGGTCAGATATCAGCTAAGTGAGAAAGGATCGCCATCTCCTACTCAGGCTAGAGATCCTCTTTTAACAATCATTTGACGGTAGTTGATGAGTCCTCAATCTAACTCTTTAGATATTCATTCAAGCACCAGTCTCTATGATTCAATAATTGAATCAAAAATTGTATGATCATTAAGATGGCCATGGTACATAACCCTAATTGTACTAAGGGACCTATTATTCAAATTAGTTATTCTTCATTTCAGATCATGGAATCGTATTTGCAATAATATTTATTGCATAATTGCTCGCCGTGGGCTCGCATGTCCAACATATCCATCCAATGCTGATTTGAGTCAGATCACCAGCCTTGGAGGTTCAATGTTGAGTCTCAATCAACTCTTGAGATCAATGGGATATGGTATGATCCTATTCAACCGTCATCGCACTTTACTCCTAAGGGCATACACCAGCAGCAGCCGCAGCAGTACAATCATCTGCAGCATGGATGTCAACACTTCCCATACCGCCACCATTACACGCAACAACTGTCTCACCAGCATGCTAATAAGTGACCACATTCTTTTTAGTATCATGTTTTGCATTCACAGACGCATCACTACCAGCAGTAGCAACAATCTTTATATACTCCACAAAGATCTCCTCAGTTGTGCACTCCGCAACAGCACATTCTGAGGTAGGAGAGAATGGAGAACCAGGGTCACCACTCTGATACTGAGATATCTTCACTGGCCCTGGCACTGAATCAGATCATGGATATGGATACATACGCTCCAAACCGCATATAAGACTGAGATGGAGCTAGTTAACCATCGTCTGGATGAGTTAACCACACCCAAGATCACTCTCCCAGAACAGCCGCAGATGAACCCGAACAACAAGAGGAGGCACCCAGATCAGGTAGACACCATGACAGGTATGATCTCTTTTCCTGAATACTTATCTAACTTCATTCATCTCAGAAGTGGTAGATCACCCCGAGCACCTGACCGGGAGGAGAGATTATAGGATGAGGCGCAAGTGCCAATCCATGATACACATCTTGATGCTAAGGAGGAGGACCACAATGATGATGCGGATCAACATGATGTCCAGCATGATGAGGGAGGAGAGCGATGCTGAGACAATAGACATGAACCTAGGCGAATCAGACGACGATACCATGCCAGACCATGCATACACTCCCGAAGCTGATGTTTCTTTTCCTATTTTAGATAGTTTTGTAGATAATTCTGACACTCTCAATGTACAAGATGATCCCGATTTTAATAAAAAAGAGAATTGTGTTGTACCTAAGCTTGTTCCTTTTCCTGATGCTTTGTATGGAAAAGGAAATAAAAAACACAAAAATAATGTTGTTACTCCAAAGACTGAGTGACTATTAAAAGATCACATCTTTTTGAAGATTCCACTCCACGATGCCTAGGATCACTTCCCTACGCTCAAGCAACAACTGAAGAATAGATGTACCACGCATAGGAAGAAGAAGTCATGTATAGAGAAGCATGTTTTGACCAAGTCCACATCCTACTCTATTCAGAACAATTTACCTAAGAAGAAGAATGATTCAGGAGCACATTATGTAAGATGTGAGATTTCAAAAGCTGTATTCAATCACACTCTATTAGATAACGATTCCTCCATCAATCTCTTACCTTCCTATTGACTCGACAAGCTCGAGTTAGGTCCTCTTTACAAATCCCGCTCGATCCTTCAGTTTGCTAATAGATCTCTAAAGAGACTTAGGGGCATTTTGAGGAACGTTATCGTGGCCGTGTAGGTCATGCAATTCCTAGTGGATTTTACTGTCTTGGACATGGATTGCCCTATACAGTTACACCTTACTCCCATCATTCTTGGGAGGCCTTTCTTAGATACCGCTAAGGCCCTCTTCGATTATGATATAGGGAAGGCATCTTTTTTGCGTCGAGGGTGAGAAGGTACATATAGAGATGGCGAAAGAATCACGCTTATCTAGTGTCACGTCTACAACCAGTTCTGATGCCTTGAGTTCTTTAACCACCTGTGATTACATGGATGAGGTTCGTTTTGATGACCTTGAGAGATATCAAATAGAGACCCAGGATATCCTAGCAGAGGATAGGTCCAAGACTACAGTTGGCAGTTATTCTGATGGTACACTTCATTTCAGCATGGATGGTGATGATCACATGGAGCGGATTCCTGATGACTTTATTGCAAACATTTCAAATTCAGAGAATTCACACGATTCCTCCACCTAGATGATTTAGAGACCCAGTTCCATTTAGCTGAGTTATTTTCCTCTAGTCATTCTAAGGATGAGCATAGTAGCGAGTCAGATGATGTTTTAGACATCTTCTGTAGTCCGACTCTAGAACAGACTGAGATGGTGGATAACCATAATGTAGACACGTCTACCACCAACACAGACCCCATTACATGTACAAATGAGGTTATAGCAGAATCAAAATCTACCTTACCAGAACTAAAGACCTTACCACCGAATATGAAGTATGCTTTCCTTACGGGTCCACATCGAAACTTTCCGGTCATTATTAACTTATATTTGACCGAAGAGCAACAATCCCATCTTATGGAGATTTTTGAAAGAAACCGCAAGGCTATTGGGTGGACTATATCAGATCGTGGCAGGATAAATCCTGCTTTGTGTTCTCAACATATCTATCTTGATTATGACAGCAGACCTTCCAGAGAGTTTTAGCGTAGGCTGAATCCCGTCTAACGTGATGTTGTCAAGAAAGATATCACGAAATGGTGTGATGCAGGGTTTATTTATCCCATCTCCAACTCTCAATGGGTCCCGAAATGGCTGCCCATTACATGGTGTCCCAAAGTAGTCGGAAATTCATATGGTTAAGAATGAGAGTGGACAGTATATTCCAAAGAGAGTAACCACGTTGTGCCAGGTGTGCATTGATTAAAAGAAATTGAACGCCACGACGAAGAAGGACCTCTTCTCATTGCCTTTTATAGACCAAGTTATAAAGAGGTTGGCAGGAACAGAGTACTTATGTTTCCTTGACGGTTACTCCGGATACAATCAGGTTACAATTGCTCATGAATATCAGGAGAAGAACACCTTCAAATGTCCCTTCGGGGCACGTATGCTTTTAGATGGATGCCCTTTGGATTGTGCAATGTCCCCGCTACATTCCAGAGGTGCTTGCTTGCCATCTTTGCAGACATGGTCGGTGATTTTCTCGAAGTCTTTAGGGATGATTTTTCGGTCTACGGTGAGTCTTTTGATGATTGTTTAGCGCTCTTAGACCAGGTTGTTCAAAAATGTTGTAGGTAGACCTCGTTTTGTCTTGGGAAAAGAGCCATTTTATGGTTACAAATGGGATCGTGTTGGGGAATGTCATATCCAAGTGAGGCATGGAGGTCGACTCTGCCAAGGTGGATGTCATCAAATGTCTCGAACCACTGTCCAACACTAATCAGTTACGGGTCATTTCTTGGGCATGTCAGCTTTTACAGATAGTTCATCTAGGATTTCTCTAAGATTGCCCGACCGTTAACTGAATTATTAGGCAAAGACATCGAGTTTTTGTTACATGACAAATGTCTTAGTGCCTTCCTCACATTAAAAGGAATGATTATCAGTGATCATGTCTTACATCCACCTGATTGGTCTCTTTCCTTTGACATCATGATGGATGCTTCATATTTTGTGGTCAGGGTTGTATTAGGACAGAGGAGGAACAGACTTCCAGTTGCTATCCACTATGCCAGCCGCACTTTTTATGATGCTCAGCGTAATTCTATGGTAACAAGGAAAAAGATGTTGGTAGTGGTATTCATGTTAGATAAATTCAGATCATATCTTCGTGGCTCGAAAATTACAGTATATACAGATCATGCAGCTATCCGATTTTTAATGGAGAAGAAGGATGCTAAGGCACGCCTTCTTAAATGGATTCTCTTACTTCAGGAGTTTGATTTAGATATTAGATATAAACCTAGGGTAAAAGACGTGGTAGCTGATAACCTCTCCTGATTACAGATAGATCAGCCTTCAGATGAGTACATGCCAGAGGTTGTAGGGAGATTTCCAGATGAGAGTATCTTTGCAGTTACGGATCTTCCATGGTATGCAGATATAGTGAACTTTCTGGTTACACAGAAAAATCCACAAGGTTGGCCAAAAGATCGAGTCGATAGGCTAGTGTCTGAGGCATGATACTACCATTGGGAGGATCCAGATTGTGTTTACAGGCGACGTATTCCTTAGGAGGAATATATAAGTTTCCTCACTTTATGTCGTTCCTTAGAGGCAGGAGGACAACATTCAGGAAGAGGACATGACATAAGGTACTTTACAATGTATTTTGGTGTCCGACTCTTATAGAGATGCTTGCACATTCGTGAAGAGTTGTCCGGATTGTCAGAGAGCCGTAGGGACAATCGGTGCTAGAGATGTGATGCCTATGCAACCTGTTATTATTTGTGAGATCTTTGACGCTTGGGGCATCGATTTTATGTGATCGTTTCCCTCCAGCAATGGCTTTGAGTACATTCTTCTCGTTATAGATTGCGTTAATAGATGGGTGGAGGCCATACCCGCACGAACTGCTGAAAGCAAGACATTGTGTAGGTTCATGAGGTAACACATTATTTTACGATTCAGTATTTCACGTATTCTCATTTTAGATGGGGGTAGCCATTTAATTAATAAGGAGGTGAAAAATCTAGTGAAGAACTATGGCATTTATAACAGAGTAGCTTCTCCTTACCACTCACAGATGAACAACATGGCTGAAGTCTCAAATAGGGAGGTGAAATCCATTCTTCAGAAATTCGTACGACTAGATAGGAAGAACTAGTCACAGCTTCTAGACTAGGTTCTTTGGGCATATCGTACTGCATATAAGACTCCCTTAGGTACATCACCATTCAGAATAGTTTATGGGAAGCCATGAGATCATGCACAAATATGAATAGGCTATCCGAGAAATTTCACTTGATATGCAGAAGGCAGGAGCCAAGAGGAAGATTGATCTGAATGAGCTAGTAGAGATTCGAAATCAGGCATAGGAGAACACCCTCACTTATAAGGACAAAGTGAAGAGATGGCATGATAGACATATTCAACACAAGATCTTTGTCCCTGAGTAGAAAGTATGGTTGCACAATGCACGATTACAATTTTTTCCTGGCAAATTGAAGAGCAAGACCATATATAATCAGAATAGTGCGCAACAATGGTAGTATTGCTATATCATATGTGTCACCTGGTGTAGAGCCTTTCGTAGTAAATGGGCAGATGCTGAGTGACGAAGCGAAAATCTACCCTTTTAATGTTGTGTAATAGACTATTTCGTTGCAGTTGGATAGATCCGCGTCGATCAAAAATTAACCACACGGCTCGATTAATCATCGAATGAATATAACGCACGGTTTTATGTTTATTTAGCCTGGGCAAGCCCCAGGGTCGACTCAAGGAGGCAAAGGAATAACTCGGGATCAGATTAGAGGTATTAGATTGTAGTTTTCCTAGTGGAATTTTTTGGGTATTTTTTATGCGATAAAAATGCCAATGCAAAATGCGGTTTAACTAGGTTATTAAGAAAATCAACAACTTAGCTAAATTTACTTTTAATGTGAAATTAGTTCAAATTAGCCAAGTGATATTTTTTGTAAGAACCTAATCCAATGATGAATCAAAATGTATTTTTTTGGAATTTTTGGCTTTAAAATGCGCAAATGAAAAATACAAACGTTTTTGAGGTTTTTATGCAATTTTTCGTGCAAATGATAAGCAAAACTTATTAAAAATTTACTGGAAGTTAAACATGATGAAAGAGAGCTACTCTATTTTTTTTAGAATTTTCTGAGACTTTTTGATTTTTTTATGAATTTTTTACTGAAAATATAGTAACTGCGGGTATTTAATTTCTAATAAATCCAAAAGATAAATTTTCCAGAGAATAATTATCTCAAATAGATATTTTAATGAGGAAACCAGGAGAGTTAAAATTTCTCGAAAATAATTTTTGTGGAATCAATTAAAAATCAATTACAAAAATCACTCTATAATTTATTTTATGCACAAGACAACTCAAATTTCAATGAAACTTGGATAGTAATTAAAGCACACTTAGAGACATCATGCACAATTTTTTCATAATTTTTAGAGCAATAAATGACTATGGGCGAATTTCAGAGCATAAATGGGCAAAATATCACTGATTTTCAATCTCTGATTTTAATAAAATATCTAATGCTCACAAAAATGTAATTAAATAGCCAAGAGATAAAGATTTAATTACTCTAGAACATGCGATTTTTCATTAAAGAAAGTGATGCTATTTGACTGTCCAAATTACCATTAAAAGACAGGGGTGTCAATGCAAAATAGAAATTGAAACAATAAGCAAACAACTGTGTGCAGGGGCACTTCTGTAAATAAGAAAATATCAAGGGAAGATATTGCAATTTTCACATGATATAAAAAAGTTTCGACCTTCGTTTCCCTTAGGGCACGCACGAGGATGAGGTGGCAAGGGGCAGGCGGCCACACGCGTGGCGGCAGAGCTGGGGCGCACGTCGCGTGCGAGGACGGCGGGAAGACGGTCGCGGCTGGGAGGCCTGGAGCATGGAGGATCGCGTCGCGGGGGCGGCGCCACGCGGAGCTGGTTGCTGCGCTGGAGCGTAGCGAGGGAGGAGGCCGGCGGCTCGCCAGCCGCACGAAGGATGGCACGCGGAGGCGTGGCGCGGCGCAGCGGCCATGCGCGGGCGGCGCTGTGCTGCGCGCGCAGGGGGCGTTGGGCTGTGGTGAGGGCAACCGCGCGAGGGCAGCTGAGCGAGCGGCGGTTGGCCGTGGAGGGTGTCGACCGGTCTCGGTGGCCTAAGGCGCGAAGATGGCGGGGAGGCGCTTGGACTGCGGCTGGAGAGCATCCGTGCGGGTCGGGGGCGCAACGGCGAGGAGGGAGACGATGGCGGCGCCGGCATTGAGGCAGGACATGTGAGTCCAGGCCGCAGCATGCGCCAGGAGGAGGCGGTGCGTGGCTGCGCTCGTGCTGGAGCTGAGGGCGGCGGCCGGCCGCTGGTTTGTTGCGACAATCGACGACGAACGGTGGGGCGGTGCTGGCCGCTGGCGTGGGCTCACACCCACAGGGGCGACCAAGCTGGACCTGAAAAATTTATTTTTTTTGTGTTTTGTTTCTTATTTTATTTTTTTTGTTTTTTTACAGTGAATGGATATATGAAAATGTAGATGATTAGGATGGTGATGATGATTGTTGTTTTAAAAAAATGCGGTGATTAAATGAGATGAGGTTTGTGAATGTGGTGTTTATAAAATGTTTTGGTGATGAACAATAAAAAAATGTTAGATAAAAAATGATAAAGTAAAGATAGAGAATTCTTACCTGTGTGGTTCGCCGGATTGTAGAGCTGCGATGTGCGGCTCTCATTGTGGCCTCGAGAAGGGTGGCGGAGTCCTTCGAAGCTGAGCAAGTCCAATTGGATCTCGCGACATGGCAATGGTGATGCTGCAGATCTCGCCTTGAGGTTGTCGTCGCTCGACTCGTCTCCTACAGCTGTCACCTGAAGGTTAAAGGGGCTCGACCTCACTTCTCTCGAAAACGGAGGATAATGAACAATGGAGGATGAGGGGTGAATATAGAAGAATAGGAGAGGGAAGTTGGAGAGAATGGAGTAGTGGAGAGAGTGGAGAAGGTGGGGGCTTGGAGTAGAAGGCAAGTAAAGAATTGGTAAAAGGGAGATTAAATAAATAATTAGTAAAATAATATAAGTAGGCTACTTAAAATAACAATAATTAAAATAGTGATAATAAAATAAGAATAATAAAATCCGAAAATAATAAAATAAATATGGAAATAATAAAATAAAGGGGTGATGTGGCGGCTCCAGGAGCTGCCACATGTCGCTCCTAGAAAATTCAAAAATTAAATGTAAAGAAAAATAAAAAAGAAATAACAAATAAGATTAAATCAAAAAGTGTCAACATGAAAGTTGCTCGTCTCGACGAGATCTACAACTTTCGTGAAGGGCCAAAAATCAAATGTAATCATCTGTACAAAATATATTTTTGGGTGTTACCTTATAGATATAAAATACCACATTTTATCTTTTGTAATTTTTTATCATTTTTAATAAAGAGAAAAATCAAAATAAAAATAGAGAAAATATGAGAAGAATATTTAACACTTAATTTGGATTTTTAATAATTAAGAAAATGAAATGCTAAAATACAGGGGCAAAACGGTCAATTTGTACAATATACAAAAGGGGCCCAAAACCCAAGTTTTGCATACGAGCTCCGATTTTAATAAAATTGGTCTTGTTTCGAAGGTCTTTGAATGTATAATATTTTAAAAGTGAGTAGACCTAATTCGGAGGCTATATAAGAGATATATGCACATTTTAAGGTCTAAGGTCTTCAACTGGGTTTGGGGTTTTATTGGGTAATTTTACAAGTTAGTATTTTTTTGATATTTTTCTTTAATTCGTGTTAGTAATATATACACTATAGAGTTGATTTTATTGGATTTGGAGTTAGTATAAAATACATATAAATAGGTGAATATGGTGAATATAGATGTGAATATTTACAAGTGAAATGACTTCTTATTTAATGCAATATGAATGCTAAAATGCCGATGTTATCAATGATTGCATGAATGCTAATTATGCAATATAAGTGGAAATATGCATCTAATTACTCGGGAACAAAGCTCTATTTTCAACTTTTAGAGTCATGAATCACAGATTCATCACTGAGGCACTTCCGGGAGACTATTGATCATCTAGCCTGAGTTGAAGTGATCTACTTTGTACAAGATGCATGACTACTCTTCCACTTCATTCCATCTTGTACAGAGACCTATGAGCCATGCGGTTTTCCTGGAGTATACACCTGTATATTATTCGTAGATTACAATCGTCCCCATTTTTTGTTCATCTTATATGCTATTGTTCGTCTTATATGCTTAGGCAGATCCTAAGTATAGGGGGGACCGATTTCCCTCTCATTCTCGCATTTTGATTTTGTTCTTTTTAGTTTTCTCTTCTTTTGCTTTCTTTTACACTAATCATTGGTCTCTAACTTTTGGTCACACTCTTTTCTATACATAGGATGCCTTATCCTAAGTATAGGTGGGACCGAGTAATTTCATTGATTTCGTTCTTCTTTCTCCTTTTGTTCCTTCGTTTGTATATTTCTTTTCCTCAGTCACCTCATTTTTGTCTTCCACTATACTTACAATGATGTGATCATAAGTATAAGGGGGTCGACTGACTTCTATTCTTCTATTCTTTTTCACCAACTTTTACTTAGCACGAGTTATGTCCCCCTTTTCTCTTTGACGCTATGAGAACATAGCACGAGCTAAGTAAAGGGGTTACATATATATTGTATATATACTTGCATCCATAACTCGTACTTTTATGTATTTTCTATATCTATAAAATTCATAAAAAGTGGGTGAGGGTTAATTTAAAATCTATTTATCTATTTATTGAATTATTTATAAAATCCTTGTAGATAAGTAAAATATGCTTAAAATCCTTATTTAAAATTCTTAATTGAAATATATATTTATAATATGTTTAAAATATAGATAATACTTATTTAAAATTCTATCTATTAAAATATATATAAAATTCATTTAATCCTTGTAAAATTTTTTGTATATAAAATTTGTAAAATACATAAGTTATTTAATAAAAAAATATTTGTAATTATTTGTAAAATTCTAGTACATAAACTTGTTTATAAAATTACAAAATCCATAAAAAATACAAAGTCTAAAATTCATAAAAAATACAAAATCCTTAAGATCCATAAAAATGAGTAAAATTCAGAAAATATACTTCACAAAAACATGATTGCATTTACATTTTTCAGAATAAGTTTGATTTCTAGAACTAAAGATTGGGAAAAGTCTAAAGGATAAAGCTTGATTATGGCCTTTAACTTTCATTGTAAGGAGCCTAGTTAGGAACTGGAATTTAGACTCTTCAGGTCTTTGACTTAAATCTTTGGGTTCCATGAGACCATGTTTGGGAAGTCAACTCAAAAGTACTAAGTAGAATACTTGGTGTCATCCATTCAACTCTTCATCAATGAACCAATTTTGTAGACATGCACTTTGCCCATAGCTCGACTTGCATGGGGCTGAGAAGGGCAATCCATTTTAGTGGTGCATTTTCATTCTTGTCTAGTGGTGCTGATGTCTAAAGATGAGAGAGATTGGGGTTTCAATACTTGCTTCGGATGAGTGAAGGATCTGTTGGCACAATTTTTCCATGACCTCAAAAAATTGATGGAATAAAAAGATGTTATATCCGTCGAGGCATAAAAAGATTGATGCAGTGCAAGCATCATTATAAAGTCAATTCAAGAAAGAAGCCACCAAATACAAATACGACGACAATGGTCTGAGATTCCACCAAAAAAGCTTGCACATCTTAGTGGAGACTTTAGTTCTTTTCTCATTCTTCTACTTTCTATCTATATTCGATTGTGGACATAAAACGACATGACCTTAGAAGGGAATATCCCCCTCCTAGAGGAAAGAGTTGCTCGATGAGGAACCAATGTGAGTTTATTATTGGGATGGGCGGTTTCTTCACTTCTTTCAAGCGCGAAGAGCTAAAATAATTCATACAACGTACAGATTGAATTCAAGGTTGATAGAGTTAGCAATATGAATGATTGGATCTAAACTAGCTATTAAGGTGAACCTAAATAAGAATTTGTGGAACTTGAGGACTATTGAGACTAAAATCCTAATACTAGTTAAGGCTCCGATAAAATGCTTGATTTAAACCCGATCGAGCTGTGTCCTTTGTCTGTTCTCATGAATTGGTTTAGGAAAACTAATTCTTTCTAGCTTTCTTCATTTTCCCCTTATTTTTCAAATAAGTGTTTGCCAAGGGATTAACAAAGCTTAAGTATAGGGGGTTGATGAATCCATGATTCATTAACATTTTGTCTGCATTTCGTCTTAAAACCCTTAGCAAATACATGTAAATATCTTTTAATTTCTATATTTTAACAAAACCCTACTCATGAACAAAAATGTACTTTTATGCATTAAAATCATGTAAATAAATAAAAGAATAAAAAAAGAAAATAAAAAGAAGGCAATTGTAGATATGTATATATGTACAATGCGACATATAAAATAAATATAGTTGAAAGATATATTTATAACCTAATCTCAAAGACCAAGTCTGCATGGATTGGTCAACAAATAAATAAGTAGAGGGAGATAAGGAAAGAAAACAAATAAAAATTATCAATTTCATACTTTACGCACTCTTCATTATTTATCCAATAAATAACAAAACATCAAAGATTTTTAATTAATTTAAATGACAATATTTTTCACCAAACTCTTAACCTAATTAATTCTAAAATTATATAGAAGAACATAAAAATAAATTAAAAATATTATGTTGTATATATGCTAAGAAATCAAACTCGTAGAATGTCAAAATCTCAGCTTTCGAACATCAAAACTTTCTCATACGAACCATAATTTCACTCTACTCACTTTGAAATTCATAAAATAATATTATCTAATTAATGGAGGTGATTTCACTAAAATCGGATTATGTTTGCTGAAAGTCAGTTTTGGGACCAAACCACAACTATGTTTCTGGGTTATTTATTTTATCTAGAACACGCTAGTTATAGTTTTAATGATTTTATAATTTTTAATTATTTTTTAATCTTGTAACCCTAATTTAACTCATAATTTTCTAACATTATTTATTATTTTAAATAAATCAAAAATCCTAATTTATAGGTAAATTTGAACTGTATAACTTATACTTGTATTTATTAATATACTTAAATTAATTTATTAAAATTCATAAAAATTCATACATACTCTTTTATTATCCTAATAATTATTACATATAAAAATGGTATATTAAATATTAATTTATAAAATTAAAAATCAATTATCTATTTATCAAGTATTATTTATATTTATTTATTAATAAAATATTTATATTTAATAATTTATTTATTATTTATCGAAACTGATTATACCATAATTTAGATAATTTAGTTATATTTTTTTGATTTTATACCTATTTAAAATAGTGCCATTTATTATTTAATACCTAATTTATAAGCTATTTACTCATCTGGCCAACCAGGTGCTGACATGTGTCATCACCTGGTTCATCTTCTTCAAGAAGGTAGGACGTTCATTCTGTTCCAATGCCCAACCTTCAACCAATTTCTTGGCATCCACTGTAACTTCTTCCTTCGATCCAAACCCTTCATCTCCTACTCCTAACAAACATCATTCACGCCAGTCCTTCATCTTCAACTAACCCTCCATGGATTCGTCTATAAAAAGCCATCAAGTCGGCCATTAATTATCAACTCTCCTGAACCCCCAGTTCAAGTAACTGACTACCCATCTTCCAAGCCTCGCTCTGCCTCACTCCGGCCGTGACAAGGACCGAGGTCCGCCCTGCATGGAAGAAAGACGTCAGGAGGAGAATTTCCAAGGTCCACCTAGGCCTTACATCGTCGCCGCAGCAGCGTGGAGCTCTCGGGAGACCGCCCTGTCGAGCGACAACTGGCAGAGTTATACACTCTGCAACCACATGTATTCATCCATTCTTTCTCATTTTATTTCCCGATTCTTGTGTCGTGATTAGACTACTTAAGTGCGTCATTAGGACGCTTTAATCATCCTCTTAATTGCACATCAATTCACATCCTTTAGATTCGTTTCGAAATCACCCAAATTTTCTCTCCATTTCTCTTCTATTTTCATTCTTATCCTATTTTCTGTAAACTCCTTATTAGATCTGCAAATTCTTAATTTTCTTGGATAATTTTCTTGCAAATCGAGCACCCAAATCCTTCATTTGCAAGTCTTGTTCATGTCTGGAGCAACGGTCTGCATATCTGAAGCTTATCCTTCGAAGAAGAATCAAGCAAAGGCATAACAACTTCCAGCTGACTTTGTATTCCAGCCATCACCTTCATTGAGGACTACTCGCCGCTTCCAGCCACCTCGGACCCAACTCAACCGCAGGCGAGCTCGAGGGGGGAAGGCATCGCCCCTCTGGCCCTACAAGAGACCCACTCGACTAGTCGTTCGCCAGAGAAAAATCAACAAAGAAAGGTTGCCGTCGCATTGCATAAAGGGGGAAGAACAGAGCAAGAATGCCCAGGTGTGCATAATTGTGACATGTGTCCTCTTTAGACGGTCGAGGTTTTCCCACACATTCTAATCCTAACCGTCAAGCTTGAAACAATAGAGAAATTGCATATTAAACCCAGGAAATTCCAAATACTTCAAAGCTGCTCTAGTACGTTTCCAGATTTACATTTAGGTCCCTGTGTGGGACTAAATGCAAAACTTTTATTTTTTCTGGCATTTTAGTCCCTTAGTAGGGACCTCTTTGTAACATACAATTATACTTTTTCTTGCACTTATGCCCCTGAAATGTATGGTTATTTTTGACCTAATTTTGATCTTGTTTTTCCTCAAATTTTCTAGGGTACGCTTATTTTCTCGTTTTGATTTGTGTGAAGTTGTACTTGTTTGAAGGCTTTTTATTTCATTTTCAAGAAGAAATAAAGATCGTGAAATCTCTTCTTTTCTCGAAAGTCGTAATATAGGTATTTTGCCTCCTCGAATTCGACCCAAGGGAACTTACCTGGATAAATAAAAAGTTCAAGGATAAAATAGGAGAATCAACTTTATTTTCCTTCATTCTTTTTACAACTCTCTCCTATTTTATATGAGATTTTGTTTGCTAGATCGAAATCTCATCTCTACGGTTATTTTTACACCGACGACAACCTTTTCTTCAATTAAATCGCGGTCCGGATTTCGGTACATCACAAAGTCTAAGTGATGTTTTCACTTATGTTTTCAAAAATCGAATACTGTTAATCACGATTGTCAGTCTTTGCAGATGATATAATGTTGCAATTTAATATTACATGATTTCAATGTACAAACTGCATTGGAAAAAAGAATGGTTCAGTCCCTATCTTACAGATTTGGGAAGTTCATTAAAGCTTGTGTATTGAATGTTGCTATTAATTTCTATCTATTAATGGCCCTATAATTTTTCACCTCTACTAGGTGTCGATTATCTAGGGGAATTGCTTGCTTATATAATTAGATAATACATGTCTTATTTATTCAAATATCAATGCATATTGTCCTTTATTAATTCTAGCTTCTTAGTTCAACAGGCCTTGACATATATTGCTCTAACTACCTGGACTGAATATGGACATGAAGATCGAAATTATAATATTATATTGATCAAGTAGAGGAGTAGTTGTCGACAAGGGAGGGGAATGCACCCTTGGGGCCCCGAGTAGAAGCCTAGAGAGCTGCGGCCCAACCGCTATTATGTAGCTGCAATAGTTGGAGGACATGTTTCTTGGTACACCGAGGAGTAACCGCGCAGTGTTCATCCTGAGCACTTGCATTCCTTTAGTTCGGTGCTTCTAGGGTGGGCCAAATAGTCATGGTTGCTAGTCTAGTGTTTCAATTGCTCACTTAGAGTTATTACTTGTGTACTGGCTGGTGTTGGCCACATTGTTTAGAATTCTGAGCGGGAGCGCTAAGAGGGAAGTTCTGGGAAAATGTGGTTAAATGAAGTTGGGAATGGGATATATGTCTCTTGTACATATGGAGGATTTGGGTTATTCATGGTGATTCAGACTACGGTAATAATGATCTTGTAATCTATGCCCTTACTCATGCCCTACACCACGTGGATTCTTATATGTGGGTTTTGGACTTGAGCGAAACACAATGATTCACGGGTTGGAATTTCTTTGGGAATATAAGTTACAATATTATAAGTGAAGCCAAGTGGACGTGTTGGAAACTTAGTTAGGATGCATAGGACCTCACCGCATTCCTACAGAGGCACTCCAACCCTAAAGCATTCTTCTACCCTTAGAGTCATAGTGTGAGGTCTTACCCAGACCAAGACCACAGACTATCCACGAAGCTTGGGCGATCCAAATCAAATAATAACAATAATGGTTAAAATATATCTCTTTGTGAGGACAATTTACCAAGTTGTTTATTTTGCACCCTTCTAATTATTTTATGCATGTTGTCTTAAATTTTATATCGTATTGAGCAACATTGCTCATAACGTATCTATGTGTGGATTCGTACGTTCTCAGTAAAAGCAACAATATTGAGCGGCACTTTTACATGCATCTACTCTTTTTTCTGAAGCTACACGGCTTCTTTTTTGTGGTATGGTTACTTGTAGCTTATACTGCTTTACTTGTAAATATTTTAGAGACGTGAGATGTATCATGCATGTATGGAACATTTTTTTGAAAGCATACATGTAACATATTTTTGTGGACATGGATGGGATTGTAATGAAATACAATGATGGACATGTTATGAAGTGAATGAAAAGATAAAAAATTTATTCCAATCTTTCATGCTATTTTTTCCCGCTTTATATCATTGTGTATTTCGAATGTTGAATGTATGTGTGTGGATTCGATTTGCCGAGTACCCGGATCCTAGGGTGCGGACATTACATATGGTATGATAACAAGGACCTCAAAAAGAACAGGCTACATGTTGCAAAGGAAGTAGAAAGTACGTGATGCTTGTCAGGTGTGTACTCACTCTCCTATAGGGTTCCGTAAGGATTAAACTTGATAAGATTGCTTGAGAACCAACTAAATCGATAAGATAATTATCGTACTCTTATAGATCATTTGTGTTAAGTTGGTGAATGCATCCTTATTTTGAGGTTTGATTGATTAGTCCAGTTTGGTCAAGATCAAAAACCTGTGCACTTGCACATTTTTGTTGCACCTCTTTTCATTTCTTCTTTTGATTTGCTTATTTTGATTCCTTTTTGCTTTATCCTCCATTATATTCTTCTTCTCATTTCTATATCCTCTATTACACATCTCTGCCTCCTTGTCTCTCGAGATGGCGACTTGGGGATGGTTTAATCTGGACTCCATGGCCACCCACCGCGACTCCCCAAGATTGACATCTCCAATAATTCGGGACAATTTCAAAGAGCCCGATTTGGACCATACAAACCACTGTTAAGACTCCTCATTTCTTTCTCAAATAAATCCGGACCACTCTTGTCCCGAATTGACCACTTTTGGATGGAGATTGACTTCACTCCATATACATCTCCAACCTTAATAAAGTTCAACCCTAATTTTGAACACTTTTCCACATCATGTACTTGTTTCAAGACTGATGGGGGCATATCTCCTATTGTTGGATAAGAGCCCGATCTGGATATCTCATTGACAGACTCAGACTGTGAGATGGCTCCTCAGAGTGGGAAGTCCCAACAAGCAGAGAATAATGAAGTGAATGCACAGATACTCGCCTCTATCCAAGTGATTCAACAACAATTGACTGCACATGCCGAAGCACATGCCGCCTTCTAGGAAATGTTGATGGAATTGAGGAGGCATGGAGAATAGAGAGGAAGAGGAGAGAAATACATCAGATAAATGGGCACTAAGGAGGGGAGTAAGAGGAAGTAAGAGAGCATCACAAGCACTCAAAGAGACATATAACCCTGGGTTGGACAGAACACAGGGTACCAAATTCCTATGATCCACGGACACTTCGAGTTGAAATATCAATTCTTATATCTTCTCTTGACTTTCCACAAGAATGTATAAAGAACCATACATCCATCTACAACAATTTCGATGGATCTAAGCACCACTTACCACTTCAACATCCCATTGGGTGTAGTCAAGATGACTGTCTTCCGTCCAGCCTTCAAGATAAGGCATTCTATTTGATCAACCACTTAGGGAAGGTGGTGACAATGTGGGATGAGCTGAAGTCTTCATTTCGACACAAGTATTAACCACTAGGTCGTATGAATCTGATGTGGTCCAAAATTGATAGCATCTCCCAGGGACCTCAAGAGTCCATTCATAAAGCATGGGAGAGGTTCAAGGACTTACCGAAGATCAGCTTAGTTCAACATTCCTTCTAGGATCTAACTGAAAACAACCAAAGGTTGGTTGGTGTTCCTGTAGTAGATCTTACTTTAACAAGGATGAGGACGTGGTGCGACATATATTTGAGGAAATGGCTGAAGGAGAAGCTGCACTCTCCTCGTCTCGCTCATATCAACAACAACCACAGATCCTTGAACATGGTGGCCACCCAAGATATGGACATATGTGAGAGTTTATATCTCAACATCATCGGCAATCACTTGTCCAAGGTTGATATAATTGAAAAGTGATAACATGATCTAGAGAAATTATCTGTGATCGAGTAGATCATGAAGGGGTTGGACAAGCTCGACCACATCACAAAGCAGTTGGAACTGTTGGTCAGTACAATCCATTCTTTCCAATATGCAAGCTCATCAGCTGACACTCGTATCGTCGAATTGCAGCGGAAGTTAGGGCAATAGTCGATGGTGCAACATATTTACTACATATAGTTTCTTGAGAAGACACCACAATCGAAACAACAGATGGTAGTATACGAGCCAAAGTCTCAGCTATTGTATGGCGAGTCATTCTTCCCACCTCCTCCTGTCATTCAGGACGTGAATGATGTATGGAAACAAAACACACAATTGACCCATCCTGGTGAACATCCACATATTCAATCACCAGCCCAACACCCGTTCCACCCATCTCAGTAGTGTGGTAAATCATCCTAGCACCACCAATCTCCTTCACAACAGAACCAACCTCCGCCCCATGCTCCCACATGGAGGCAAAATAACTACCAGTAGTCAATGTACCACCATTTGTAGTATCTTTAACAATACCTGGCTGCTCATTCATATTAGTAGTACCCGCCTCCTCTTATTATCAATACCCTCCTCTTCAGTATCATCAACAGCCGCCTTAACACCAAAACTATCAGAGCTAGAGAGCTCCACCAGTTGAAACTACTGAGATGATTCCTGTGAACCCAGCTCTCGACTTCCTAGCATAGCTCGTGAAGAGCAAGTCGAAGATGACATAGAGGAAAGACAACTTGACTGTAGAAAACCATTAATCCAGCACATGTCAAAGACAATCCGAACAACTTGCACTACAAGGAGTAGGTCTGTGAGATTCCCCCCTATTCCCATAGAATCAGGTATGCATCAAAATGTTATGGTATCTGTGGGAGTAGTTAATTGTGCGCCTCTTATGTTGTAGATGGGTAAATGGATACCTTCGGGATCCATTCACCCCATCTAATTTTTTAGTCCCACATCTACCAGTTTGGAGATGTGGAGACTTAGTGAGGGATATATATAGACCCCCACATCCATGTATTCAGATGAGAAAAAGCATTGCAACATATGGTCCTTTGAGGCCTTCTCCCATGGTTTTATCTCGCTCCTTAGGGAGTAGCATTCCATGTAAAATCTTTGTGTTCCATGTTTCATACTTCTATTCTTATGCTCTATTTATCATTTTCGCTCATGTATTCCTATTCTCTAACATGATATCATAGTCGGTTGATTCTCAAGGATTTCATCATGTTCTTTGATTATATTTTGTAATCAGTTTGAGAATCAATTTTTAGATAATATTATGTTCATAGTGGTTCAAGATTTGAGTTAAATTCTAGGGTTTTTTCAATACCATAGATCGTCCAGGATCAGCTGTGGATGCTCTCGTCCTCCCTCAGGCAGTTCTCCATAGATGCATCCCCTGCAAAGCACGAGCTCCTGGTGGAGCACCTCCTGATTCGGCCGTAGGCGATTCAATCCCTCTTCCAGACGGAGCATCTCCTGGTGATTCAATCCCTCTTCCAGACGCGTTGGTGATTCATCCTGATGGGGCTTCGAAATAATCCTCAGGTGGTGCCCTTAGATGCCCCCACCAATCTCCTTTGCGACGGCATATCCCAGCAAGCAGGGGGAGAATAAAACTCCTTTAGCGGTGCCACTCTCCCAGGAGCAACCCATAGAGGCTCCCAAGAGGAGACCCCTACTCCTTTTGATTTGAGATGATGCAACTCCTCCAGTAGACAACGTGCATCCATACCCTCCAGTCCTCCAGGCATCATCGCTTCATCTCTAGGAGCGTCATCGCGCGACGAACTCCAGTTGATGGCAATGAGGCATCAGACACCTCTCCATATCATGCTTGCGGAGGCTCGATGCCTCTCCTCCTCCAGCCGCATCCCTCCCAGGCGATGTGATATTCCAATGCAGGCAGCGCCACTTCAAATGTCTTGAAAGCAGTGACACTTCCAACAAAAAAGCGGCAAGTTTCTTGAAGGGTTCCCAACGAGGAAACCCTAAGTAGCCCTCGATAGGTTGATTGCTATTAAAAAAATATGTAACGGCTGAGGTGGGCCTTTGGGCCATGTGATATTAAAAAAAGGAGGGATGTGAGGTTTAAATAAAATATGATTGAAAAAAAAGAGAGAGGGAGCAGGTGTGTGACGTAAAAAATTTAAAAGCCAAAGAAAGGGGCATGTTCAACGATTTAAAAAAGTGATTGATTTCAAAAAAATTTGTGTGATGGCTATTTAAAAAAATGAAAATAGCCGAGAAAAAATGAATGTTTTCCAAAAGCCGGAAAAAAGTGAAGATGACTTATTTTGTTTCTTGTTTTCTACCCATTCTTCATGTCTTCTCCTTACTTTGTCGATGTCATTTTTCAGCAAGTATGGGAGAAAGGGGAGTATTGTATAGAGTCACAGGTCTTCTTTAGATGTTAGATTCTCCAGACCAGCCAGTTGCTCAGACTCTACAGTTTCTCAGTTCACCAATCTCGACATTCAGATGCTTCCGAGTCTTTAGTTTCAGACATGCACATGTATGCGGTCTTTTCAAATGTGCACATGTATGCCATCATTTGTCATGGTCCCCATCATTCTTGTTGTTTCGGCCAGAGTTTTCATGTGGTATCATAGGGACTCCAGAATAGAGTACCATTCTCTGTGTCTAATAGGAGAGATCCAGTTCTCTGATGAGGAGACTTCTTTAGACTCAATTCTCCAACGACTATGGACTCCGATGAAGATTGCACTCCATGACATTTCAATTCAGCCCTTTTCAGATATGGAGCATTTGTCCACATATTGTGGCGGGTCAAAGTACTCCGATGAGGAGACTCATTTCTAGTTGCAATGACTCTGACAAGCGTAGTACAGAGCACATGCTCTTCGACGAGGAGATTCAGTCAACTCACACTCCAACCCATTTGTCCTCCTCACATGCACGTCATGAGAAGCGACATCTTTGACAACAATCGAAAGTTGTGCGCGTCGAGTTGATATTATACGTAGTGTCATGTATCGTGACTTGGGTTTCTTTCTATTTGTCCTAGCTGAGCACTGCATGCTCCAGCTTGAGAGGGAGTTCTAGAGTAGTTGTTTGTTTGCCTCTTATGTTGTAGATGGGAGTATCCATTTACCCCATCCAGTTGTTTAGTCCCACATATACCAGTTTGGAGATGTGGAGACTTAGTGGTGGATATATATAGACCCCCACACCCCTGTAGTCAGATGAGAAAAAGCAATGCAACATTTGGCCCTTTGGGGCCTTCTCCTGTGGCTTCATCCCACTCCTTAGGGATTAGGGTTCAACGTAAAGCCTTTGTGTTCCATGTTTTATATTTTTGTTCTTATGCTTTGTTTCTCATTTCTGCTTCCGTATTCCTATTTTCTAACAGTATCTAACAGCTTCACTCTCAAGAGCAGTAGAACCTCACAACTACCTACACGCATCCGAAGGAAGAAGAATGCACTTAGAAGTGAAGCTTCAACATCATCACAAGCAACACATATAGTCGATGTGGAAGGTGAAGGAGGAGCTGGGGAGCGAAGAGAAGAATAGTACCAGATGAAAGAAAACACCAAAAAAATTAAAAAACCAAAAAGACCAAAAAGATGAGGCAGTAGTGACCAAGTCGTGCCAATAAAAAAGAAGTCGTTAGTTGATCTTGTGACAACCAACAAAGCTGCTATTGCCTGTTTTTATTTTCATCTTTTTGTAGTGACTTACTGTATTCTAGTAAGCCACATGTAAAAGATGATTTTAAAAACTTTTTTGAGAATGTTGTAAATAATCCTTTTCACGAAGCTATTAGAGAATCCAAAAAATACAAAATTCAAAAAAGCTCTGCCTAACCCTGGTGTGATTGAGGTTCTAAAGAATATAATTTTGGAAATGCCACTAATGCAAGCCATGGAGTACATGCCTAAAGTCAAGAAAGTATTAAAGGACAAATGTACAACCAAGCCTCAGCCCTACAAGAACAAACACAATCGTTCTAGAAGCGCATCTTAACCATCGCCATTGTGAATATGATCATCAATCTCTCGTCAAAGAAAAGGGATTTGGTAACCCCACTGATTAAGAGTGAAATGTTTTATCAAACTTTCGACCACACTCTTCTTGATAGTGGTTCTTCTATCAATCTCATGCCCACATATTTGCTTCAGTAATTTGGGATGGATCTATTCAAATCAACGTGCATGATCCTTCAATTTGTTGATCGATCCATTAAGCGACCTCGAGGTATGTTGGAGGACGTTACCATAACAGTGAATGGCCTGGAATTCCTTGTGTACTCCATTGTCCTAGACATGGATATCGTAGCACTATTACTCCTAACACTTATTATACTTGGTCGGTCGTTCTAGGAAGGACCAAAGCGGTAGTAGACTATGCGTATGGAAAGATCACCTTTTGCTCTAGCAGCAATAAGGTAATATTGGATATGGTCATTAAACATGAGACCAAAGAAACCACACTTAATCAAAGGAACATTGAACTGTTGACTGAGACCCACTGTGACCTACTTGAGGATATAAGAGACTCTGACCTATCTTTAAATGAGATTTCAATAAAGAAATTCCTCATATTCTAGTAAGACCTGGATAGTACAATTGACACCAATTTCTAAGTCCATCCGGAGGTTCAATCTGATGAGTTGATCAATCTATTTCAAGATCCATCCCAAACCGAACAAGAGGAATTCATTGTAGATATGTTCAGTGTATTCTTATCTGAACTTGAAGTAACCAAGGTGGACCTTGAACTGGTGGTACCTCTTATAATGAAAAACCAATTCAATTTTTGAGGAAACCACAAAGCTGATTCTGACCCCACCTGAGCTCAATCCACTTCTGGCAAATCTTAAGTATTCCTTCTTTGCGGATGATAATGAATAGTATATGGTAATAATCAATAGTAAATTGACCTTGGATCAGGAATCTTGCTTGCTAGAGTTTCTATAAAGAAACTGCAAGGCTTTTGGATGGAGTGTTTTCTATCTTCGTAGGATCAATCTAAACCTTTGTTCACATCGAATCTTTTTGGAAGATGATTGTAAACCATCCCATGAATTTCAGAGATGACTAAACCCTAATCTTTGGGATGTAGTCATGAAGGAAATTACCAAATGTTATGAATCATGCTTCATTTTATCCCATCTCTGACTCTAAGTGGGTTATCCCACTACATGTTGTTCGGAAGAAATCCAGAATCATTGTGGTCACAAATGACCAAGGAGAGGAGATTCGGACCCGTATACCTATTTCTTGGCATGTTTGTGTTGATTACAAGTGCCTGAACTTAGCTACCATGAAGGATGACAGTCTACCGTCGCTCATTAACCACTGTGAGATGAACCTTGTACTTTCATGTATTACTTACCTAAACTAAGTGCTTAAGATGTGTTGTGAGTTGAACCGTGTACTTTCATAGGAAAAGAGTCTCTTTAAGGTTACTAAAGGGATTTTATTGGGCCACGTTGTCTCCAAATGAGGTATAGAGGTCGACCCAACAAAGGTGGACATAATTGCCAAACTTGAGCCACCTAAATCTGTAAAGAATGTGAAATCTTTTGTTGGACATGTTGGATTCTACGAAAGATTCATCCAAGACTTCAACAGGATTATCCGACCTCTAATTAATATATTGGGCAAGGAGAAGACTTTAGTGTTGATATCAATGTCCTCCACGCCTTTGATCACTTGAAAAATTTGGTTACTCGAGCACCTCTCCTACAACCGCCTGATTAGTCTCTCCCATTCGAGATCATGACGGATGCATCTTATTTCGTTGTTGGGGTTGTGTTGGGATAGCGTAGGGACGGAATTCCATTTACAATTCACTATGCTAGCAAGACACTAGATGAGGCCCAAAAGAAATATACTGTGACTGAAAAAGAGTTGCTGGTTGTGGTTTTTGCCGTAGAGAAATTCATGACACATCTTCTTGGATCTAAAGTTATCATCTTCACGGACCACTCTACCATCAGGTATCTTCAACAAAAGAAGGTTGCCAAGTCTTGTCTACTTCATTGGATCCTTCAGCTCTAAGAATTTGATTTGGTAATAAGGGACAAATCTGGAGTCAAAAATTTGATGGTAGACCACCTTTCAAGGATTGACTGCCCAACTATTCCCTAGGTGATGCACCAATCTTAGACACGTTTTGGATGAGTTGATATTGTGTGTCTCATCACTCATCGGTATGCTGATATTGTGAACTACCTCGTCTTTAGGATAGTCCCACAAGATTAAAATAAATAGTATAAGAATAATTTTTTCTTTGGCATCCATTTCTACAAGTGGGAAGATCTATTCCTTTTAAGGGAAGGTGTGGATTGCATCTGTAGATGGTGTATCCCTCTGGAAGAATAACTAGTGTCCTCGAGCATTGTCATAATCTCAAAGTAGGAGGACACCATTCTGGAAACTGGACAGTAGCTAAAGTACTGCAATGTCGCCTCTGGTGGCCTACACCATTTAAGGATACAACAACATACATGAAAGGCTACACTGACTATCAAAATATGGGAGGGATCCTTTTTTCCAAAGACTCGATAACTTTTAAGTACATTCATATTTCTGATGCTTTTGATGCTTGGGGATTGACTTTATGGGCCCATTCCCTAACAGATAGGGGTTTAAATACATAGTCCTTGTCATCGATTACATGAGTCATTGGGTGAAGAAGCTATCCCTGCCCGAGTCACTTATAGCCATACTGTATGTTACTTTCTCAAGGACAACATCATCTCACAGTTATGAGTTATGATGATCTTGATATTAGGCGGGGTAGTCATTTTGTGAACAAAGAAGTCAAAAAGCTTGCCATGGAGTATGGAGTTAACTATAGTGTCACCTCTTCTTACCACCCACAGTTAAATGGCTTGGCTGAATTATCCAATTGGGAGATAAAGACTATATTTTCGAAGCTTGTATGATCTGACAGGAAGAACTGGTCTTGGTCTCAACTCAAGAATTCTATTATATGAGTTTATCGCACGAGCTACAAGACTCCTCTTTAGATGTCTCCATATCTGCTTGTTTATGGGAATCCATGTCACTTGCTTATTAAATTAATTCATAAATCATTGTGGGTAGTGAATATATGCAATCTCAACTCAAAGAAAAGTGGTCAAAATCGAAAAGGTCTTAATAGACTCTTGGAATTCTGTGATTAAGCCTATGTCAACAGTCTAATATACAAGGAGAAAGTCAAACATTAACATGACAAGCACATCCAAAGGAAGACTTTTGAGCCAGGACAGAAGGTTTGGTTGTTCGAAGCAAAGTTACAGACTTTCCCTGGCAAATTGAAGAGCGAGTAGAAAGGGTTGTATGTTGTGAAAATAGTGCGTGACAATGGAATTATCTTAATGTAAGAATCTTCATCCGATGCACAACCATTCATCCTTAACAGATAGCTGCTGAAGTCGTATATAGACCATGACACATTCTTGTCCGTGGTTGATTCCATCATCGTGGCATTTAAAGAGGACACTGTAGTTTCTATAAATTCAGACTTGGAGAAATCCAGAAATATTTTCCTTGATTTATTTTTCTTTTGTTTTATTCATTCGTTCTTTTGTTTATACATCCATCTCATTCATCTGTGATATACTTAGGATATGCTTTATCCTTAGTACAAGGGGATGAGTGAGTCCAGTTATTCTTCCATTATTCTCTCACTTGTATCCTAATTTGTTTGTATTCTATCTATGCTTGGGGATATTTCACCCTATGTATTGGGGGAGACAGGTGGATTCGCTGATGTCGTACATTCTAATCCTCGATCATCCCCTCTTTGTGTAAATTCCTCGATACGTAGGATTATTTGATCCTAATTATAATGTGGACGATCGACTTCTATTCATTTATTAAGTCATTTAAGTATAGACTTTTCTATACTTAGCACGAGCCATGTCTTCCTTTTTGATCCTTGATCACTATGAGGACATAGTTCATTCTAAGTAAATGATGTTGGATCTACTACGTATATACTTTAGCAATAACTCATACTTGCATATTGTCAAAAATATGGTATAATACATTGGGTAAGGGTAACAATAAAAAAATGGATTAGAAAATCTCTCGTTAATAAGTGTGGAAGTTTTTGAAATTCATCTAACGAAATTTATTTGAAATTTTTTTACAAATGATTTTGAAAATGTTTGCGGCTTGTTTTGAAAAATCATTTGAAAACCTTTGCAAAAATCATTGCGAAATATATCTAAACCATTTGAAAAAGAATACTTTGTAAAGATTTGTGAATTTACTAACCCTAGCCAAAAAGCCTTAAAATTTTGAAAATTTTCCACGAACTTAAAATTTTCAAAAACATTTTTAGAATCCCATAATAAGTTCAAAATCAAACAATATTTTCAAAAAATATTTCTTACATTGCATAGGTATTTTTCTAAATGATTTTGACAATTGAACAAGTCTAAGTAAAATCTAAAGATTTGAGCTTGGTCTTAATCCACTTAATTTCATAGGAACTCTATACGAACTGGAAATAAAACTTTTCAGGTCATGAGACTTAATTCTTTGAGTCCACAAAACTGTGTTCACATGTTATCTTGACTAGCATAAATAGAGTATTTCAAAGTGCATGCACGACTCTTGCTAATAATGACCAAACTTAAACACCGCACTTTGCACTTAGCTCAACTCTAAGGAGGTGGTGAGGGCAGGATTCTTTAGCTCGAGGAAGCACATGTGGGAAACATGCATTGTCAAAATAAAGTGGCCATTGCCCCCCAACCTGATCTAGTGCATGGACGTCTAAATATAAAGCTTCAAAAGATGGACGCCTAAATATAAAGTCTGGATCTAGTACATGGACGTTGTGGGTTGTAATAAAACTTCAAAAGATGGATAGCCTATTCGCTCAAGAGGAAAAATTCTTTATGTAAATGCTAATGTATATAGTACTAATAAAGCAAAAACAAAAAACTCTAAAAATAATAGAAGGGCAATAGTCAAAGAAAAATTCCAATCGTATTTGAGTTTCTTTAAAATAAGCAAGGCATTGTGATTCAAAGTCCGATTTCAAGGTTGTCGACAACAAGAGAATTGGCTACAATGGTCAAGATCCATACGGTATGTGACTACACTAGTCACATTCCATTCTTCTCTCTACCCCCTTTTCTTGAGCTGGTTGTACTTGAACTTAAAAGGGAATACCCCGATCCTCAGTTTGGGGAACTAGGGTTTTCTTGCTAAGGGAGATTGTTCCTTGCTATTTCTGATGAGAAGAGAAACACATGCTTACACTGTACAAGTAAGACTCATAGTCATAATGGTTTTCATATGAAGATACTTATTATGACCGGGCTATTAAGGAGACCTGAACAAAGACTTGTGGAACTTGAGGGCCGTTAAGTTTTAGATAATGTTCTCAACAAGGTTCTGAACACATTAACAATCCAAAGGTCTTAACTAAGCTTCTATCTTTAATTTTATGAAGAAAAGCTTAAATGTCATTATCATTCTAACTTTCTTTACTTTCCTTTTCTTTTTTTTTGCATTACTTATTCTCTCAATAAGTATTTGCTAGGGACTAGCAAAGTGATGCATAGGGGGTGATGAATACCCATTCATTCACCTTTATTCCTTTATTTTATCTTTAAATACCTAGATAAATACATTAATATATATCTAATTTATATAAAATTTACATACTAACTGTTGTCTTCAAATAATATATAATTCTTGTAGTTAAATATAAAATAAATTAATAAAGAAAAAACAAGAAAAATAAAAGAAGTATTGTAAATAATGACTAATCCTAAAACACGAGACCAAGTCAAAAGTGACTAGGATGACAAGGAACTAAGTAGGAGGAGATTAGGGCAAATTAATACAGACAAAAAGACACAGAAGCCTATAAACCCTATATGTTCAGCATAATGTCTATACCCTATTCTTGCAATATTTTATTTCTTACCTCACACAACACAAATAAATATTTTTTAAACATGAAACTTGTACATATTAAATATAAAAAAATAAAATTAATTACACATAAAAATACTGCATAGTGCAAGCAGGATACATAGATGAAAAAGCCATAAATCGAACTTCACATATCAAAATATGCTCCTTATGAATTAAAAATTTACCAAACTCACTTCCATGGTATTTAAAATCAAATTATCTCTCTAACGAAATGGTTTCCTTAAAAAATGGAGTTACGATGCAAAAGTCAGCTTTCTGGGGCCCCACTGTACTATGTATCTATATTCGTTCATTTATTATTATTTACATTTTAACTTTCTTGTATTTTTGAATAACTGAATATATTATTTGAAATATATTAAATTATAAATAGCAAAGTAAACCATTAAAAATATATTCAAACAAATAATGTATTGGAATATATATGTATACTATACCTATAAAGCATATATATATTTATTTATGTGTATAAATAAATTTATAAAAAATTAAAGTAAAAATATGTAATTATGTATTTAATTATAGGGATTTTTACCCGACAGTCCCTATAAACTTTGCCAATCACCTCCACGACCTTTAAAACAACATAATTCCCCTCTCGACCCCGTAAAGTTACCAACTCTTACCCCATGAACCCTCTGGTAATATGTTTTAAGCCCGTGGGGGTTCTTCAGGTAATTTACAAGATCGATGGGGTAATTACATTGTACAAAAGGTCGTAGAGGCATTTTAAAACATTTATAGGGTCGGCTAGGTAAAAATCCCTTAATTATACTATAAACATATAAAATATGTCAAATTGAGAAATAAATATTAAAATACAAAATAAAAATAAATTACAAAAAAACATAGGTATATTAACCTGTAAGTGTACTTGTAAAGATTAACATATCATAAATAAATCGATATAAATAAATAAAAATCACTTAAAATAGTACACAAAATAAGAAACACCATTCATGTTTTAAGATTAAATGAAAGAATCAAGTTCACCTTTGGAGTATCCTCTTCTTCATCAACATCCTTTGTAATAGCAGGTTAACTACCTAAGCGACCACATCCACACCCCTATCCTCGAGCACACGCACAACTTCATTATCTCCCTTTTCTTCTCCCAAGTATATGCATATGTTCCACATTATTTTCATTGACGTTAAATGCATACAAAAGTTGAAGTCCTCTTCTTCACCATTTCCAACTCAATCCAAGCCTCCTTTCTACTTCATTCCTTCTTGAAATTTCTTCACCTTCCAATGATCATTCACATGCATCAAGGAGTTGCATCAGTCAACCTTCAATTGAATCAAAAACTCTAGGCGAAGAGGGTTGCCCAGTCAACATGTATAAATGCACCTCCTCCTCCATTTTTGATTTTTAATTAGTTTAAGCTATCGTAACCCAGAATTGACCTATAGTGTGTGCCCTAGTATCGAGAGTTGCTCCTCAATTGATCCTTGACGTAGAGGAGGAGTGTGGACGAGGTTCAACATCATCGGAGCAATGCTCCGATTGATTCTGCTCATAGGCATTTCATGCAGGTGAGCTTCTTATTTCTTTACCATTTCGATTCACAGCATAACCAGTATCTTAGTTTTAGCTTTTATTTCATTTGAATCTATCTAGAACAACCTAAAATCCTAGAAAATACCTCGTCAGAGATTTGGGCTTTGGCCATTGTTCTACATGTTCAAGACAATTTCCTGACTCCTCGATCACACTCACACTTCCCTCATCACTCACTTTATCATCTCAACTCATCAATCACCGCTGATTTTGCCCAGATCAAGGAGATGAAGTCTCCCTTTTCCTGCTCTCGCCAAAGACCTCCATCTGCACCATCCCCCTCCCTGCTCTTTTTGTGTTCCAAACAGGTTGAGGGGCATCGCCATCGACCCTTGACCATTTTGTGCATGTTCTAGAAGACAAAGCCTTCACCTAGAGCTTGGAAGAGGACTTGCAGGTTATCCCTGACACCTTGAGCCTCCATGCCTTCATAGTTGAGGTTTGAAGCATTTTTGGGCTTAAATTTATTACAGAAGAACCTCAAGAACATGTAGAGCATCTCAGAAGTGAGATGAGACGTCAGAGGTACTCATGAGCACCAATCAAGGTTCGCCAAACACGATTGATTCTTCTTGAGTAGCTCCAAATTGTCTAATCATCAATGCCTTCATAGGCATACAACTGTCGTTCAATCAGACGATCTAGGTACACCAGATCTTTACTAAGATCTAATTTCAGCCATCCATCCGTGAACCATCATCGGCCATCAAGAGCTCACCACGTGGATATGTGAAGAAATCTCAGTTGTTCCCCAGCACTGTTTTAGGGGTATTTTACACATTAACCCCCCATCGTATTTTCAGTTTAGTACTTTAACTTTTAATTGTAGTTGTAAAAGTCATGTAATATTTGCATGTGAACCATCAGACTTTGTCTTTATTGCATTTAGGCCCAATGTCAGGTCACCACACGTACACAAACATGTGAAGCACCTGGACATTTTGTAGATAACCCCCTCTAGGTCTGATTATTTTATTTTGGTCCTGAAAAATTGAATATTAGTGTTAAACCTTTGGTTAAATTATATACTATGACCTATGGTTTCTTTTAATTGCATTTATCTCCCTACCATGTATATATTGTATTTTAATGTAGGAATATTGCATGCAAGCCCCTGGATTTTGTGAAGGTGTTATGAAATGCACTGTAACATCCTAGAAATTACACTTAGGTCTCTATGTTGTTGATTTAGTTTTGGATTTGTATTTTAGTTATTAAAAATATCATTTTGCATCTAAAAATTATAGGAATATTGAATTAAGTGTTACCATATTCCATAACATATATTTTAAAGATAATTAAATTTTTTTCCTATTAAAAAAATAAAAAACAATGCATTTTATACTATTTAACATTTTAAAATTATATAAAATTTTTAAAATGTTTTGAAAAAATTCGAAAAAAATTTGTATGGTCATTTTGTTATTAGATAAAAAAGGTATATAGAAAAATATGTTATTAGATTTTTAAAATATAAAAAATATTTCTCTATTCTATAAAACATAAAAAATAAAGAAAATATATATATTATAAACTAAACCCACAAAAACATTTCAAAAATAAAAAGGACAAAAAAATTCCTAAGTAGCCTATTTATTATTTCTCTATTATGTGCGCTCTTAGTGGTTCAACACTCTACATACTTTCTTCTATACACATTTTTGTAAAGTTATAATAAATTTTAGCTCACATTTGCATTTATCTGATTTATCTATTTGTGGGTTGATTGTTGTTGAATCGATCTATTTGGGTACCGTGCGTCGTGAGAGCAGTCGATACAATGATTACCAAATCTGAATTGTCGAACATCGCATGCCAACCAAGAATGGACGTTTGTACCTCAAGTTGTTCATCTCAATTGGAGCTCAACCACCAGCCTAAGCATGCGGTGAGGGAGGATCTGGATGATAGATGTGAAACATATAGGGAGAAAGGTGAGGGTGAATGGTTGGATCGAATCGAGGAGGGGGTTATGGGTTATGATATGGGACCTGATGGGTTCAGATCCTTGTAAGAAGATGGGGCGAAGGGGAGGTTACTTGTAGATGGAGTCTACGGCGGTCAAAAGAGGTGGAGTAGTGAATTCCGCTTGGAGACGGAGGAGCTAAGCCTCCTGGTGGTTATCACTTCAAGGCAAAGGGGAACCCAAGCTCCTGCATCTCGATGATCTATTATATGACCACTTGAGGATAGTCGCAGATCTCATAAATCTTCATCCTATTGTCGCCCAGAGACGATGCTTCCCACTACTGCTATCATCAGAGAGGTAGTCTAGTATATGAGATAGATATGAAATGGTGGATAAGATAAGTAGCAATGGGTATTGTGGCTTATAGGGCTCTATTTGAAGGGGGTCAGTGATTATAGGGTCACCTTGAAGGTCCAATGATGGTGGCAGTCGAACGAGGGTTATATGCGAGGAGTTACATTGGCGAGCAATGGGGAGAAATACCGGAAATTTGAGGGAGAAGAGTGGGTCATCATGGTTGGGCACGTAACTGAAGGGGAGGAGTTGGAGAAAGATGGAGGTACAAGAGCCGTTGGATTGTCATAGATCCAACAATCGATGTGATGCATGTCTAAAGCACGTGAGGGGAATTGGGGTTAGTCGGAGTGATATCGGCCATAGGATTAAATTTGATCCAACAGTCAGGAATGGAGTTTCTATTGGATAAAAGGGAATGACCATGTCAATGGAGCAGGTTGACCTAGGCTTGAAGTATTCTAATACGTGAGCACCATGTGGTGTCGAATGCCGACCAATATGTTGACCCATGAGGAAAATAAAAGAAAATAAGAAATAAAATAATCAAAAAAATCAAATTAAAAAGTGGTCAACACGAAAGTTGTTGATCTCAATGAGATCTACAACCTACATGAAGGATCAAAAAACAAAAGAAATCATCTGTACAAAATATAATTTTGTAGAGGTATTAGTTTGCCAATTAACCCCTCCCCATAGTTTATGTTTTGTAGTTTTTTTGTATATTTAATTTTCTTCTTAATATGGATTAATATAGATACAATACAACATTAATATATTTTTTTATGAAATTATATTAGTTAAGAAAAATGTGAAATAAAGATAAACAAAACAATGTGTGTTCAATATATACGAAGTCAGATATTTTTATTTTCTCTTGATGTTATGATATTTATGGGTTTTATTTCTTTATGCCAAGTTAGCAGATAACTCAAAGAACTAAGTCAAAATAATTAGTTTTTTGTACATAAAATAATACACACAAGTCTATTGAAAACCATGGCTTGTTTATACGCAAGAATTAGCCCTAATTTCACACCCTATTAGTAGTTAATTATATCTATTTAGAGGGTTCATTGGATGATTTATTAAGGGGATTTTACTAAGATCATCTTATAAAGTAGATTAATAATGGATTCATCACCCCCTACACTTAGACCTTTGCTCATCCTGAGCAATTAATGAGTTAGAAAGTTGAATCCCAGACTGTGCAAGTGCTAATATATGAGTTGAAGACTGGTCCACGAGTTTTAGGTGTCTCCTTAAATCTAAGTCTTACCAACTCTCATTAAGATGGAAATCAATATTTATAATTATCAGGCTCTCTATGGATACATCATATATGTATAACATGTGTGACTTTATGTGTTGAATCCATTCTCCTGTGTAGAGTATTTGCTTCGCCCGAAGCCCTAGTCTAAGAGTCTCTCACAAGGATCCAATTCTCAACTTTGGTCCAACAACCAAGTCTCCCATAAATTCACTATCTCTTTAGTTGTCAGACTTGAAAGTTTAATGGTGAACATGCCAAGTATGAAGGAAGTAGTATTGTGTCTTTTCTTTTCTCCTTTCATCGGAACAAGGATCTCTCAGGTGTTTTTATTTCACACACTTGTATTTTTTATTGTGAATCAATATGTTCGTAAAGAGATTTTTGGAGTCATCTACATTGTTTTTCTGGGATGCACCGGGGTGTGCCTTTCTGAGTACCTAAGGTACCTTCTACACGTAGGCTTGTAACATTTATGATACATGGCCCTTTTTTGTGCTCGCCCAAATCCTGTGGCCTAAAAGCTTTGGTCCAAATAGACACTTTGAAAATGCTGGAAGTACTCTCCAATTATTTAGCTCTTTTGTGGATATTTTCTTTGAAAATTTGAGCTTTTTCTTTGATTTTTTTGGGACAATGATGGTCTGACTATTTCCATTGCTTTTACCAAGTTGGAGCATGATGATCCACATTCTAAGATTTTTAATACACATTGGCACATGAGTTAAGTCAAGATTAGTATTGGCTTATGTGTTGACACTTAGGTTTCATGAACTGATCCTTAATCAAGTCCCATCCTCAATAATTCGATCAGAACTCAAACCTCTCATTTTAGTTCCTCATGCGAAATATTGATTAATCGCAAAGATTACGTCCTCATGCAAGTGTTGTGTTGATCATATTCCTTTTTGTTCTTGAGATTCTATCTGTAATATAGAACATATATCTTTTAACTAGGGATGTTCAGTAATTAAGTCTTAAGATTCTAATGAGCAAGAGTGGTGCAACTCATACTAAGTGTCACTCTAAATCAAGTAATCTGGAATATACAAATCTTCTGTGGTGTGAAGGTGTCACAGATAAAACCTTAAGTTAGTTTTTTGGAGTGAAATAATGGTTGGCCTAAACTCATAGGGCTAGTTCTATCTACTTTCAACAAATATAGGTGTAGGTACGGACCGTAGAACGACTACCAGTGTTACACCGAGATCGTGTCTTACACAATGTTCTTTAACCATCAAATCTGCTAAGGGAGATTGTAGTTTCCTCACTGGAAAGTAGCTAGTCATTTTTAAATTGAGTAGTCAGAATTGTGACTTTAGAAACGTTTTTAGGTTTTCAAAAGTTTTTTATGCACCCTAATTTTGACTTTTTTTTCGAAACATGTATGTATAGTATATATACACAAAACTTACCCCTACCTAGTTTTTGGTTCGAAAATAGTTAAAGTACGAGCTATGGGTAAAGTATATAGCATATATACACATCCCCGTATACATAGCATATGCTATGTCCTTGATGAATCTGATATTCCTTATGTTATCATTGTCTATTTGTAATCTTTCATGAGCATGAGAGGGCCAATTTTGCACCCATTATACCATCATTTATACATGGTTAGTTTATGACTCAATTGTAATGTTTATGCATAAATTTCCACATTTGACGAGTTTCTTCTAAATCACATCCATGGTCAATTGTATGTATTTGTCAAGGTTGGCACCACTCTTTACCCATACAGACCTTGCCTAAGTAACTGAACTAATCTCTACTTTTACATTCTTCTCTCATGGACTTGTGTAAATATCAGAATCTTTGGAAACCCACCTTGAATTCTCATCTCGTTTGGAGCTTTGATTAAAAATTAACCACTCTAATTTCAAGGAGGTCCCCATGAACGTAGAAGATCATATTCCTTCCCTCTCTTTACACTTCATTGAATGACACACATACCAATAGGGTTAGAATAACCATCCTCTTATTATATGATAGTTTCCATGCAAGAGATACCCATGTGGACTCATGTTGTGGTACTGCCCTTCAACCTCCAATTTAATGGGCATAAAATGTTGGCTTTGGAGAGTATGGCATATATCCAGCAAGGCCCAGATCTGTATTCAAATACCACTCCCTTCTTTCCGCCTTAAAATCCATGCTAAATCATAATCTCTACTATATAAATGCCTCCCGGTGCGGAAGCTGCACGGGATATTTTGATCATAGCTGGGAACCCTTAAATCACGCACATGAAATACCATATTCGAGGAATTACCGGCAGTCACGCTGGACCTAATACAGACATTCTCAACAATAAAAGCACAATCGAATAGCGAAAACGAGCAAGGGGGCTATGGTTCTTACTGGTAGACAACACTGCACAGAGAAAGCTTCAGGAGGCCATATCTTAGCCAAAGAGATAGGTTGTTCGCTCGGGAGCTCAGCCACGACTCCATTAAGATTCCACCCCGATTCACTTTTTTTGCATCGTTTGGTTTTCGGTCATTTTCTCCGTTCTCTTGTTTCATGTGAGTTGTTGGCTAAGTTTTTTTTTGCTAATGTTTCCTTTTCTTTTGGTTGCAGGAACAAAATATTCCTAATCTTGCAACCGTGTATTTGATAAGCAAGAATCTTCGGATCAGTAACCGATGCTGGTTAATAGAAAGGAATACCTGCGGGGAACCGGTACCGCAGATAGAAAGGGATGTCAATATCTTCAGTTGCTTCTTATGTCAAGCGATCAAGATCTCCTCTCCGAGTCACGGCCGAAACCCCCCGTCACATCCCTAGGATACCTTTCTACACTCGAAGAACTTGTATGCCCATACGCAACCACATAGAAGCTTGATCATCAAAATTTATACTACTGCGGAAGCAACTCTCACTCAACAGGAAGAAGAAATATGGGCAATATCTCGATTGATTGTTTGATCTAATGCAACAAAGAGTACCTTTAAATACCCCCATGTTGCAACTATCATCTTTCAAACTTGCAACAAATGATTTTATCTGAATCCACCTTTGAATATTTTATTTTGCATCCTCCGATATGCTCACTGTTTTTTTCTTTCGAATTCAATTTTTATGATGTTATGTGATTTGTTATATTTTAAATCCTTTGTTTGTACTTTCTACTTTGTGTCTCTTAATTTTTGATGTTTATCATTTTTACATGCTTATTATATTAAAGGTTCGTCGCATTTATTTGTTTCATTTCAACCACAACTACTGCATTGTTCTCTTGGTATTATATTTGTCGTCATTTTAGGCCAATCATAAAAGAAAGGGAAGATAAAACAACTCATCTCATATTTGCCTTCCTGTGTTTGACCCATTACTTATCACTGTTCACACACACAAATACTGTGCTTTGTTGTTTTTATGTTCCTAAATTTTATTATTGATTTGTCTTCTATCTTTTGTGCAAAACGACTCGGCTTTTATATCTATTTACACACTTTGATATTTGATGATCAATTTTTGATGTCGTTGTCGGGGAGGCAAAGTGTGTGTGTGTGTGTGTGTGTGTATATATATATATATATATATATATATATATATATATATATATATATATATATGGATTTAATGGGGCTGCCCCCTGGGGGCAGCCAACATGGCTGCCCCGCCCCATATTTCCGACGTTTTTTTTATTTTTTTTTGAAAAATAAAACCATGTAAATTTATCCCTATATCCCTCCTACATGCCATTCGAATTTCGTTAGAAACAGAGACTCCTACGGCCTCCATCGAGATGGTGTCGATTTAAAAAAATCCTGTTATCGTTAAAAAATGACTGTCTGGATGGAGGCCGTAGGAGTCTCTGTTTCCGACGAAATTCGAATGGCATGTAGGAGGGATATAGGGATGAATATACATGGTGACATTTTTTGAAAAAAAAATAAAAAAAGCGTCGAAAATGGCACGGGGGCAGCCATGTTGGCTACCCCCAGGGGGCAGCCCCATTAACCTCTCTCTCTCTCTCTCTCTCTATATATATATATATATATATTCCTTTTCTTTTGCACTTTGATTTGTCAACCGTTATTCTTTTCAGGTATTCTGACACTTAAAGGAAACTCGATTCGATCATGAAATGGCCGACAGAAGCACGCCCAACTGCCTGACGATCACCTCAGATCCAACGACAACATGCATACTTGACCAGGACCGTGCAACGATTCGACAATTCAACATAATTTTACCTTTGCTATTGATTTTCCATTTTTCTACAGTTAGTTTAATTTCACTATATTTTCCTATTGAAATGTAATTTGGATTGGATATTCTTTTCTTCTCAACCCCTCCCTACTATTTTTTGTAATAACTTAGGTTTTATTTTTGCACTGCATTTAGATTAGCTTATTTGTAATCTAGGCAGTTTTCTAAAAAAAGGAAAATTTTCAAAAAAAGAAAAAAAACACCAAAAATACTTTCGTGCACACATTTTGCTAGACATACTGTTGAATCAGAAGGACACAATGAGGTGGTCGTGAGGTCTCACAAGGCAGACCTCAGTCGATGTGATGACCAAATACGAGGGCTGATTGACTTAAACAACAATCAACTCACAACTAGAATAATCAACCAATGCAAATCAGATGAAAATTTTTATAAACCCTAGTAATAAAAGTGTATAGTGGACAAATATGTGTAGGGTGTCGAACACAAGGAACACACTGGTGTAGCACTATTATTATTTATTGCTAAGTAAAAGTGTGTAATGTATAATTGTACAATATTTACTCAAGGGTTTTGTATGGTTTCAATTATTTATATTTTCTATTAATTTTTATATTAATTTTTCTTAATTTTAAATTTTATAATTTTTTATTCTCTTTTATAATTTTACAATTTTAGTTCCTTTTTATTCATAATATAGAATAAGGATATATATAGCTATATTTATTAAGACATATAGGGTATATTTTTAATATATATATAATAAACATAAAAATCAGAAATACAAATAAAAATAGTCCTTTTTATTTTTTAAAGGGGTTAAAAATATATTTACGAATTTATACAATTAATAATAAGTATATATAATATGTACATATATTATATATAGGGAGTTCTAATTATAATTACATCTATATATAATAAAAATTTAAAATTAAATTGTGTGTCTCTTTATATTTTCTTCTATTTTTGGTATTTTTTTGGTGATTTGTACTAATTTTTATGTGTTTTCTAAAATGAAAAATATCTCGAATCAAAGAATAAATAAACAGGCCAAATTGTTTTGAGATTTAAAAATAGTAAATAGGTTCAAAATTTCTGAAAACTAATTTTTATATGTAGTCAATATATAAAAATATAGGACAGAAAACTAATTTTGGGGGGGGGGGGGTTGAAAATATTTTATAATTTTTAAGGTTAGCAAGGGTTTGTGATTTTTCTGATATTTTTTGTGATTTTTGGTCTATAATGATAAATAATAAACATGAGATATTTTTTGGAATTTTTAGAAGAGCTATCATAATTTTTTTATATTTTTCAAGTCAACTTGGAATAAAATAACTCCTTTTGATTTTTAATAAATAAGAAATGCAAATATAATTCTTAATAAAATATGTGGATTGTATAAGCATGTCATCGGGCATTTTCTCTTATTTCTGCACATTTTTGGAGCGTGGCAAGTATTTCTAGAAAATGGAAATGGAAAAATAAAAATCAATCAAGCTGTCGGGGGCATTTATGCAATATAAATTAAAGATGAGGGTGCACATGCAAAAAACCACATATTTTGAACTGGAATTTGATTTTTATATATTAAACTACAAATACAAAAGCCACAAAGGTACAAGTATAATTTTCCCAACTCACGTGGGGACCATGTGAGCCGACCTGACAATAGACTAACTTGCAATTCAAAAAATGTTCAGGGGCTTTGTTGCATTTTTACAAACATTTGAACATAACAAAATATTTACAGGATCATTTAAAAAATATAAAAGGTGGAGGAGTGTAATGAAATTTACCCACTTAAAACGCACGTGATCGTGCCGCTCTTTTGCTGCCATGTGGATGATTAGACACTTCTTATCGCATACCCCTTCAAATTAAATGGATGGCCCATATTAGTTTTGAGTCGTGTTCTTCATCCAACAATCGTCAAGGTGTATGCAAGAATGGCGGATGAACTCCGGCCTGGGCTCCTTTGATTGCTCTGTTCTTCGTCCTCCAATGTTGGTTTTTCGATTCGACGACGATGGATTCATGGGGCTCCTCCGCACGAGTAGGTGGCCCTCGATAAGGCCCAGATGGCTTCGACGAAGATCTGAAGCTTGGAGACTTCAGACTTGACCTAGAGCTGCTCCATGTGATTTAGTTGGCTCCAGATGGATCCCCAAGCCTTGGACCTAAACCAAACGATTGCATAACTCGAGGGCTACTTCCTCGGCCAGTAGATGAAGCCGCGATATAAGGGAATGGGTGCAACGGTGAGTATCTGATGAGGGGTAGCGGAGCAAGGTTCGAATCTCCAAATCTCGAGGGATTTGGGTTGAACACAGATGGGGTCTCGTAGAGAACATGATGGAAAATGATGTGGCGTGGAAATCGGGGTGAAAGAACATTTAGAAACAAAGAATTTGCCCTTGAGCTCAAGCTCCATATCAAAATCAGGATTCAAAATGGCACCTAAACTATGACCTAAAATAAGAAATTAAATGCTGGAATTGAAATTAAGACTTAAGATTTACCTAAAGACACAAGAAGATGAGCTTCAATCAGGTCATAGACCAAGAATGCAGAACCTGTTGGAGAAGTCTTTCGGTGATGGCTGGATCGTCTCCCATGGTCGCTTGTCCTCACTACAAAATCGGCCAACCACTCGCTGTCACTAAGGGTAGGACTTTCGAAGGCTCTAAGGGGATAAGATTGTCTAAGGAGAGATCACGGGAAAAAATGGCAAAGAAGATGAAGCTTTATAGGCAGGTGGTCGAAATCTTTCGAGACTCGATTGCATGAAAGGGTGAAGGGATTGGTGAGCAGGGAATGGTCGGCGAAGGTGGCAAAGGTGCATGGGTCAGAAGGGTGGTGCGTTCAAGAGAGAGGGAGGCATGGAAAATTGGAGAAGTTGTTCCGCACATGAGTCTGACAGGGCAACTGAAGAAGGGTTGTGTAGTTGACCTAGGTCACCTTGCGGAGGGCTCTGGTTGGTCCACGTGGACCGACATGAAAGAAGGGAATTGGAAATTATTTATAAATAAGTAAAAAAGAAATTAATTAATTTCAGGTTAAAACACAAAAAATATTCAGAGTTTTATGTAGTATTTAATGCATATTTTTATTTATTTTCACAAAGTCATTTATTATAGGTTGATTTTTACATGTATAAATATTGGTAAAAATACATGTACTATGTATATTTTTAATTTGAGTTTGTAATTTTTATTTCATTATTATATTTGGATATTTTATATATTTTTAATTTATTTAATTACATGTTTAGGTATTTTTTTATACTTTTATGAATTTAGTTGTATACTTGATTAATTATGTACATTTTCTTATAAATATATATAGGCATATTTCATCTATGTATCAAAGCAACTGATTTATTAAATTAAATTTTTATGGTTTTATTTTATTTTAATTTTGAAAGTATTTTTTAAATAATACTTACAAGTTTATAAAAATAAAATAAAGTGAAAAATACAAAGAATAAATTCATTGAATATAATATACATGGTATACTACACAATGAGGGTGTGAAACCTAACTTTTGCATCTTAACTCCAAATTGAATGAAACTACCTTCATTAAATATATTATTTGATTTTATGAACAATAAAGGTGAGTTTGGTCAATTTTGATACAATATGGAGAAGATACATGTCAGCAAAGTTTTCTTTGCGGCGTTTTGTTTTCTGTGTTCCAAGCAAAATGTGCATTATTTTTCAGTGAAATCAATTTTGAATTTTTCTATGTATTTTTATGCACAATAATGATGTTGAGGATTTTATTTTTTGAGGTGTAAAAATAATAAAATAAAAAAATGATTCCAAAAAATAATAATTGAGCAAAATAAATCAGGTTTTCTGAGTGGTATTATGTACATTTTCTCTGCCCTATCTCATCTGACTTTATTCCTTGTCGACCAAGTCATCATGTTGACTGGATCTCAGGGTCTAGAGTCACTCAATGTCTTTGACACTTCATTCTGTATCTTTTCTTTCCTTTATTCCTTTATTTTGAAATTAAATACAATATTTATAGGGTATTTTAACCAATATTTTGTAAAATTTATTAGGTCCTTATTTTTGCAAATTAATGATATATACATGCATTTAGTTGGTTATTTAAGGCCAAAATGAAAGAAAGTGAGGATTCATCACCCCCCCCCCATGAATCTCTATTTCATCACCTTTAGTCTTTTATTTAGGCCTTCAAACCCTAGCTAAATGTATGTATATAACTTTAATTTGCCAAAAAAATACTCTATAATTTGTACGAGATACATAGAAAATATTGTATAAATACATCATTTATTGCCCAAATAAAAGAATAAAGAAAATAAAATAAAAAGAAATGAGACACCATAGGTGTTGAGTGACCCTAGGCCCTGAGACTCGGTCATCATGATGACTTAGTCGACAAGAAATAAAGTAGCGGGAGATAGGGCTGAAAACCCTACAAAAATGGGCCAATAATTACCTTTTTGGGCATATTTTATTCTTTATGTAACAAACATCAAATCAATAAACTTTGTACATGAAATATATAGATATAAATACGTAAAAAAAATACAAAATTTATTTTACATTAAAATCGTACACATTATACATTTTATACTCAGAATAAAAAGCCAAAACCCAAACTTCCCAAACCCATATATTCTCCATATGAACTCAAAACGTATCAAAATAACCTTTAATTGTATATAGCTTTTAACAAGCAATTTAAGAAAGGTGGTTTCATTTAATTTGGAGTTAAGATACAAAATTTAGGTTTTGGACCCCTATTATACAATATATCTGAATAAAATATTCATTTTATTTATTCTATATAATTTTATAATTATTAAATATTATTTATAGTAAATGTACATATTAGAATAGAATCAAACCATAGATAAAATACTATAATAAAATTATATATAAAAATACATAGATATATATAATATGTATACATATATAATATATACCCTATTTTTTTAAGCATAAAAAATACATAAGAAAATATAACAAAAATATGTTTGTGTATATAAAAATAATTTATAAATATATAAATTTAGAAAATAAAATAATAAAATACAAAATAAAAAAGTAGGCAGAACATAGGTAAATATACCTATGTTACCCCCTAAAAGGTAACTCACAATAAATAAACTCATAAAAATAAATAAAAATCATATTAAAATACTATAGAAAATAATAACATATTTTTTATTTTATAACCTAGAATTAATAAAATAACTTATTATTATTTGTCGATTTTATAAAAAAATTTATGGGTATCTTCTTCCAGGTTGGTCCACATGTACCAACCATGGACTTTCGTTAGTTGACCTGGGTCAATTGTATGTCTGACCCAAGCCGCTTTGTCAGAACCACCAACCCGCCACTCTTCGCTAATTTTTGAAGGGCAATAAACGCATCAAACCGCCTCAATTTCTTCATCGTTATTGTGCCCCACATCTCCCCCCATCTCGCTAGCACCTTAGATCACACACACGGACGCTCAATTGACAACAAATCCGTAATCCCAACCTACCACCTAGCTTGTCTATAAATCCAACTACTCCATTTATTTTTCTCCCTAATCCCTCTCGAGTGTTTCTTAGCCCCTCAGTTCATACATTGGACCTTGGATTGGTGACATGAGGCTGGTGACGTCGAGCTGCAGTGAGGAGGAGGTGTAACGGAGGAGATCCAGCCTTCACCGAAGCTCCGCCCAGTGGTTCTCCTCCTGGATTTCTCGGCCAGTTGAGCCTTCTTTCCTATCTGTCCTTGGTGATATTGTAATATAGATTTCGATTCATTATTAGTTTCCAGTTCTAATCCGTAGACATTGAAAAGAAGCAAAAAATTATCCTTCGTTTGGAGCTTAAGCTCCAGGTCCTATTCATCGTGATCCAACCGGTTTGTTGACCCTCTTTCACCTCATTATAATACCTCTACGCCTTTTACAGCTTTTTTCCCATAGAACCCCCTCCATTATACATGATGTGAGGCACCTGCCTCGAGCCGCATAATTGTTTGGTGCAAGTCCTGGTCCCAAATGACCCTTATGGAGCGATCGAAGAACCTGGACGAAGCTCTGGGTCATCTGGAGCCATCAGGGGTCTTCGAGCCCCATCGAACACACTTGAAGACACTAGCACCCATGGAAGCATGTCAGCGACCTCTGGCTATAATCAGATCGGCGAATCATCATCAGAGATGCCTGTAATCAATAGACGAATTGAGGGGAGCATGGAGTTCTTTCGTGTTGTTCCTCCTCTGCTTTGCACCGTCGGATTGAGGACACAACCCAGGTCTTTTCTCGGCCCTTGGATCAGAATAAAACACTACCCCTCCTACACCGCTAGATCTTCTACATGGCATCGCATCAACGGTGCGATCCAACCACATAATGGGTAAAATTACTTAGGCAACCCCATTCTTTTGTAATTTCTAAACTGTCTTGTAAATATTTTATGTAGTTTAAAAAATAGTAGACATATTGTACTGAGGCCCTTGAATATTTTTAATATTGCAAAATTGTCCCTCCCAGTCATGTGAACTAGCACGTGTTATGTTGTAAAAAATGCATGTAAACCCCTAACAGTTATTTTAATTATTGATTAATATATATACTGCAAATTTTAGTTATAAATTGTTGGGTTATTTGCATTGTGCCCCTTTGTTCATTTTTACTTGCATAAATACCCCTACTAGTTCAAGTATTTCTAGGTATGTTTCTTGAATTTTTATAAATGTCACCTGTGCATCAAAAATTACAAAAAAAATATGAATTTTAAGCCCTTTTCCTATTTATTAAAAATCAAATATTGTATGGTCATTCCTTATTGATAAAAAATCAAAAAAATTATAAATTGGTATTGAAAAAATCCTAAAATAAAAGTATATGTTTATTACACTATCTAGTACCTCCAGATCAAAAATTCTAAAAAAATAGAAAAAGAATATGAGAAAAAAATTAAAAAGATCCAAAAAAATTATAAAACTATAAGGAATCTTCAAAAAACCCAAAAATATTCCTTTCTCTTCTGAAATTATATATATTTATATATGTAAGTATATATTAAAATTGATTACGAAAAATTTTGAGGCTTCTTGTTATTTTTAAACCCCATATCAATTCGACTTACTTGCTTAATTCTAGTTTTGGGATATTTTTGACTTTAAAAATACCTAACAATCAGCAAAATTACTTGAAAAATCACATAATAGTAAAAAATTATAAAAAAATCCAAAAATTATTTGATTTGTCTATTTTTATTATTTCTACTTATATTTATAAGTTAATTACCCTATAGTGTAATATATATCTATATAGATATTAATATATAAGTTATAATATTATTAATTATTATATATATTATATAATTATTTTAAAATAAAAAAAGTATATAAGAATATATTTATTTAAAAATGAAAATTATTATTTATTTAAAAAATATCATTTAAACCCACATTCTTTTTTAATAGTGTGTATAACTATATACAATTATATATTTTTTATTCTTTATTTAATTATGAATAATAATGAGTGCTACATTGTTTTGCTTCCTATGTTCGACACTCTACTCTGCTTGTCACTATACACATTTATTAGTAGGTTTATAATAAATTTTGATTAACACCTATTCATTCTTTCTTGACTATATAGTGTGGGTTGATTATTGGAATTTGGCAGTTTGTCTGTGAGAGTGGTCACTTCGACAACTGTGTGTCCGCCTTGTGTGACCCACGAAACCCTCTTCTTGGGATAATTTTGATAATTTCAAATGGCATTGTTGCCGGGAGTAACAGATTGTAGCACATTTCGTATATACCTGCATATTATTCTTCCTTTGTTTTCTGCTTAATTTACTTTGATAATTATTCAACTATTCTTATCCCTATTTTCTTGTTGAGCTTTTTTGTAAGGGACCGTTGGGTGACGGCTATCTCTTAAGAGGTGGACACACCCGAGGCGAGTGAAGGTAGGGATTCTCTTATGAGCCAACCAGGCGAGAGCAGGAGAGAGGATCAAGGAGAGGAGAAGAGAAGCCCAGCTTAGTTTTTATTTTAATTTTCTGTGAGAAGAGTGATTTATTTCTGTAAAATAATTTGTAATTAATTTAGACACTTCCAAACTTAGCGAGATCCAGTGCCCGGGTGTCTGTTCACTTGGGGGCCTCGCCGTTATTTTCTATGTTTTATCACCTTTCTTTTATTTTATTTCATCCATTTATAGCTTTCCAACTTTTTTATGTTTGTTTTATGTGAGTGAGCCCTTAGACATTAGGCTACTTGACTCGGTAGCTAGGTCCAAAGTCCTAATTACATTGCATGTACCTATAGTGATACATGATTGGACTTAATGAAAATTAATTATTGATTATTTGAACTTGAGATCGAGCGCCACGAGGTGTTATACAATGCTTGCAGGACCTACTATGGCAGGCACCGATGCACTTTAAAGACCAGACTTTTGGATCTCATTTCTGAATAATTAGCATTTGGTTCTTTCAGATAATAACAACTACCATTTAGGATGTTTTATCACTTTTGCATATCACCATTTAGTGTAACTATTTTAGTTCTTCATGCATCATGCATTGAGAGAGCTAGGAAGCACTATAAGTAATTCTATATTTGCATGCATTATTAGTTACTAAGGTGAGATTTTCATCTTAGTGATGACTTGCATGGTTTTTCTGTCCTCTCCCCTGTGTTTGTATCACTTAGGATTAAAGGAAAAATAGAGAAAAAATATCGTTGGGTGGCATGCTCTGAAAAATACTAAAAAAATAGAAAACCTAAAAATTAAAAAAAAGGGATTGCTAAATAAACTTCGTCCTAATAAAAAAATGTAATGGACATTACTATTTGGGGTTCATAAAGCCCTCATTATTTTCAGGTACATTCCGGATCGAGTAAGGTGCGGCCCGTAAGGAATAGAGCCCAAATATCGATCTGTGATGCTTTGATTATCTCCTCGGACGGTGAAGTATTGGCGCTTATATCATATGTGATCGAGTAGGGCCTCGTCGAGCATGGTGTTACCACCTTGTGTTGAGCATCCGACTTGGTCTTAAGTACTGAGCATAGGCCATGCCCTCATGGGTGTGTTTGTCTCATTGGTTTGCGTTCGAGTAGGTCCTCGTACGCTTACGGGTGATTCTATTGCGAGTAAGGTCTAATGTATTAGTTTTGCCTATTGCAGATCCTCTCGTATTCTTTGGCCGAGTAGCCCCCCAAGAACGAGATCAAAGACCTTTCAGTATGTACATCATAGGTTACAAAGGAGGTGGAAGAAGGACGAGGCGCTTGCCTGGCAGTGCAAACACTTTTATAGGGTTAGCGATCATAAGGACTCATTATTAGATCTTGCCTGCAAAACAAAAATAAAATTGAAAATATAAAAAATAACTGAACTCTTTCGGCTTCACATGTGTTGAGTTGGTGAACCCACAATTGTTGGTGTTTGTTTGATTTTAGTTAAGTTCAAAGATCAGTTCTGCACATGTTGTGCCTTCTTCACTTTTGCTTATTTTATTGCTCAGTTGACCTCTCGCTTTCTCTGAGCCATCTAATGTTTTGCACTCCCTTTATTCCTTGTTTGAACTTTGTATCATTTTTCCATTCTTGATTTTCTCTTGATCTTTTAGATGGCAACACATGGATGGTTTAGTCGAGACCTTATCGACACCTACATCAATTCCATGTGCTCGTCCTCTCCAATAATTTGGGGAGATTTTTGAGAACCCAGTTCAAACTCTATGAATCGATCTCCAGACTCCCCATCTTCTTTAATAATCTGGGATCACTCTTGTCCCGAACTCTGCCCATTTTGGATGGCCATTGATTTCACTCCTTACACCTTTCCATCCTTAATGATATTCTATGTTGACCGGAACATAGAACGATTCTATACATCTGGTTTTTAAAAGACTGATCGGGCATCATTCCATGTATAGATCACGGTCTCGATCTAAAGCCAGAGATTCTCTCGGATCCAAAGATAGAAACAGATATGGAGATGGCTCCCGAATGAAAAGGGAAGGGAGTGTGGCACCCGATGCAGCGCCAAATGAAGTAGGGTCAGCCATATCATAACAACATGAATGCCCAACTTCTTGCCTCCATTCAAGAAATCCAACAGTAGCTCACCGACCAAGAATTGGCTCAGGAAACCTTCTAGGACATGCTTAATGACTTGAGGAGAGGAAGAGAAAATCCTCAAGGAGTAGGAGGAGGAGAAGAAGAAGAAAGAGCAGGTGAGGGCCTTAAAGGCCCAATAGACTAGCCTAGAGGAGAACGGCTCAAGCCGACTCTCAAACAGACATACAACTTGGAGTCGATCAACTCATTGAGTGGATCCAAATCCCAGCGATCCACGCACATTTTGAGTTGAAGCCTCCACTCTTGGTTCTCTTGCCTAGCTTCCACGAAAATGCAACTGAGGAACCATAAATCCACCTGCAAAAGTTTGGGCGCATCTGTGGCACAAAACACTACCCAAACATACCATTAGGAGTAGTCAAGATGATGACAATCCTATTCGGCCTTCAGGATAAGGTGCTTCATTGGATCAATGACTTGGGGAAGGTCAATACTACATGGGAAAAACTTAAGTCTGCTTTTCTATACAAATATTATCTTGTTGGTCATCTTAATCAGATGTGTGCTCGCATAACAAACTTCACCCAAGCCGCTCATGAATCCATCCACGAGGCTAGGGAGAGGTTTACTTAATTACAAGAGAGATGTCCCCATCATGACATTCCTAGGACCAACATGGTCCTACATTTCTTTGGGGGACTTACAGTTAAGAGTCAGAAGCTCATGCATGCCCCGCGTAGCGGCTCACATTTCAATAAAGACAAGGAAATCGTCTGTCAGATCTTTGAGGGGACAGTCGAAGGAGAGGCCGTGTTGTCATCAAACTGTTCCTATTAGTGACAGACTTACACTCTACAAAATCCAGTCCATATGACATCTTCTCATGAGGCGGACCGGGATGAGAACTCCAACTTGAGCATTATAGGGAGCCACCTGTCCAAGTTGGATATCATAAAGAAACAATCACAGGACCTCGAGAAACTAGCTGTGATCGAATAGAGGGCACAGAATCTGGACAAGTTGGACCTTATTACCAAGTAACTGGAGCTGCTGGTCAGTACAATCAGCTCCTACAATTTCATGTCTACATCGATTACCACTTGCTGAGTCGAAGGAACCATCATCGTCGCAACCTCCTTAGTAGAGTCATAGTCAGCCAACGGTCCAACACGTCTACTATGTGCAGGCCCCAGAACCAACATCTCCAAAGCAGCCACAACAACTGCTGGTAGTCTACCAGCCAGAGACCCAGCCTATGCAATATCCATGTTTCCCTCCTCCACCTCTCATTCAAGAGGTGAATGGTGTATGGGCTACCGATGTATAACCGACCCATCCAAGAAGACCCCAGCAGTGTCAACAGTCAGGCCACTACCAGTTCCCTCAGCAACAAGGAGGAAGATTTGTCTAGAATAAGCCCTAGTACCACAAGCAATCTCCATAGAACTGTGGTAATTGGAGATAGAATTAGTACCAACAACTGTAGTATCGTAAGTACTAGCAAAACTAGCGGTACTCAGTTGTGCCATATTAGAATCCTTCTCAGCACCAGCAACAATGCCATCCTTCTCCTTAGTACCATCCTCAACAGCGCACTACTAACCCCCACACTAGTTCTAACACCAGTGTAGCCAACACGCTGAATCATCCGAGGCTTCCCCTCATGTAAACCTCGCTTTGGACTGTCTGACTTAGCTAGTGAAAAGCCTAGCAAAGATGAGCCAGAAACTTGATGTCCTTACCACCACGAACACCTCCATTCCAACACAAGTGGAGGCTAATCTCAATAATTTTAGAAAGAAATAGAAGGTAGTTTATGATGTTCCATACAGTCTAACAGAGTTAGATATGCTTGATTTGTTTTATCTAATGTTGTCACTCTCAGGAGCGGTAGGACCTTGCAGCCATCAGCCACATGCAAGGAGAAGAATAAAGCTTCTCTAGGTAAATTATTATCTTCTGCGTCAACTGAGCCAACATCTGGGTAAGGTGAGGAAGAAGAAGATAGAGGAAAAGCATTAGAATGAAATTACCAAGAAAATTAACAAAATAGAAAATGCCAAAAAGATAGCACCAACAACAATAGCCGGAGCAGCAGGCAGTAAAGCTTGGAGGAGACCGCATCTGTAGTTGATTCAGTGCCAGCCGATGGAGACTCACTTGCAGATTTTGGATGCCCGACTTTTTTGGATGACCCTACTGATTTTAGTCATCCATTTGTGCAACCTGATGAAGGCACAAATTTTTATGTAGATAAGAACACTATTCCTACTACTACTTTTGAGTATGTAAACATTCCATTTCCGGATGCCTTGAGAAAATCCAAAAAAATAAAAATTTGAAAAGTGCCTTGTCTGATCCCAATGTTGTTGAGATCATCCAGAATCTTATACTTGAAATGCCTATGCTTAAAGCCATTAAGTACATGCCTAACATCAAGTAATGTATGAAAGAAGCTTGTACTTCAACGAGATAGCAACGCAAAGCCAGAGAAAGAAATGTGAGGCATATTGTGACCATGGATACAGTAAATGCCTTGCAACAAAAAAAGGATATGGGAGCTCCTCTTGTCAGATGTTAGATGTTCAATCAAGAGTTCGAACGAACCCTACTCGACAGTGGACCCTCAATCAAACTAATGCCCACTTCACTGCTCAAAGAACTTGGGTTGGGACCGCTCAAGTCTATTAGAATAATTCTGCAGTTCGCAGACACATCAATCAAGCGACCTAGAGGAATTTTGGAGGATGTCATCATCACCATTCAGGGAATGCAGTTTCCTGCGGATTTCATCGTGCTAGACATTGTTACCTCATCTCCTCTTCTGCATACCCCTATAATCCTTGGATGGTCGTTCCTTCGAACAACCAAATCAGTAGTGAACTATAGCACTAGGAAGATCACCCTTCGCTCGAACAATGATAAGGTAACAATCGAGATGATTCAAGTGCAGAAATAGTCAGAGCCTGCATTAGACAAGAGTGAGCCTACAGAGCAACAAACAAAAGACTGTGACTTTCTTGCTGAAGTCCATGTTACAAATCTATTTATGGATGATATTGAAACCCACGAGTTCCTCTCCACAAAGAACTAGTGGATAGAACAATCGATTTCCCAGATATCCTCGAGGTCTGACAACATCGCCCTACACAGTAGCTGATGTTACCACCGAGATGAATCAGACCCTGCCTGAGATTAAACCACTTCCAAAAAACATGAAGTACACCTTCCTTGTAGGTGCACAGAACATATTCCCCCTGATTATCAATTCATAGTTTAATGAGGAACAAGAATCTCGTCTACTCGAAATCTAGAAAGAAACCACAAGGCCATAGTCTAGAAAATTTCAGATCTCCATGAGATCAACCCCTCACTATGCTTGCATCACATATTCCTTGAGGAAGACAACAAGCCATCCCAAGAGTTCCAGCGAAGATTGAATCCAAATCTCTGGGTGGTTATGATAAACGAAATCACAAAATGGTGTGATGCAGGATCCATATATCACATCTCCGACTTGAAATGGGTGAGCCCCTTGCATGTTGTTCCAAAAAAGTCAATGATCACTGTGATAAAGAATGATAAAGGAGAGGAGATCGCAACAACAACATCAACATCTTGGCGCATTCGTGTGGACTACAGACGCCTGAATCTAGCGATCAAAAAGGATTACTTCCCGCTCCACTTCATCGACCAGATTGTGGAGAGATTTGCCGCAAAGGAATATTTCTATTTCTTGGATGGATACTCTGGTTACAACCAAGTTGCTATACTTCCTGAAGATCAAGAGAAAATGACCTTCACCTGTCCATGTGGGACCTACGCCTTTCGTTGAATGCCGTTCGGATTATGCAATGCTCCGATGACATTTCAGTGATGCATGTTGGTTGTATTCGTATATATGGTCGGGAGCTTTATTGAGGTTTTCATGGACAACTTCTCGGTCTATGGATACAGCTTCAATCAATGCCTATCTTATCTAGGCCAAGTTGTAAAGAGATGCTATGAAGTGAATCTTGCATTCTCATGGGAGAAGAGCCATTTTATGGTGATAGAGGGCATTGTGCTAGGACAATTCATCTCAAAACATGGCACGGAGGTTGATGCTGTGATGTTGGGCATATCGTTGATGATAGAAAATTCCAAGCATTCAGTTAGCTGAAAGAACTGATCACCTAGGCCTCCGTCCTTCAACCGCCAGATTTGTTTCTCCCATTTGAGATCACGAATGATGCATCAAACTACGCTATTGGAGCAGTTCTAGGACAACGAAGAGACAATCTACCATATGCAATTCACTATGCTAGAAGGACTCTAGATGAAGCTCAGGGAAATTACACTATCACTGAGAAAGAGCTGCTAGGGGTCGTCTTTACCTTGGAGAAATTCAAATCCCACCTACTTGGATCCAAACTGATAGTTTATACAAACCATTCTTCCATCAAATACTTACAAGCCAAGAAGGATGCCAAATCGAGACTTATCAGATGGATCCTTCTGCTCTGGTAGTTTGATCTAGAAATCCGTGACAAACCTAGAGTTAAAAAATGCGATGGCAGATCATTTATGAAGATTACCACTACCGGATACCCCTAAGTAGAGATTATTTCCAATTACTAAAAATTTGCCAGATGAAGAAATCTTGTCTATTACCTCGCTCTCCTGGTTCATTGATATTGTGAATTATCTTGTATCAAAGAAAACTCCACAAGATTGGCTGAAACTGAAAGTCGACAAATTCTTGTCGGATATTCATTTATATCAGTGGGATGATCTTTATCTCTTTTGTGAGGGGGCATATTACATCTGGAGGAGTTGCATTCCTTAGGAGGAAGTCCAAAGGGTCCTCGAACATTGCCACACCAGAGATTCAAGAGGACACCACTCTAGGAGATGAATGGCAGTGGCCGATGTTATTCAAAGATGTAGAAGACTTTGTTAAACATTGCATTGTTGTTATGATATTGGAATGAGAGACACGATGCCCCTAAAGTACATTCAGATTTCAGATGTGTTTGATGTGTGGGGCATTGATTTCGTGGGAACATTCCCTAACAGTCAGGGTTTTGAGTATATTCTGCTTGTTGTCGATTACGTGAGCCGCTAGGTGGAGGCTATCCCAACCCGAACTGTCGACAGTCGCATCGCCTACCGGTTCCTAAGGGAAAATATCATTGCATGGTCCGGGATTCCCAAGATTCTCATATCAGATGGGGGTAGCCATTTCATCAACAGGAGGTGAAGAAGCTAACATACGAACTTTGCATTGAGCATCGTGTTGCCTCTGCATACCACCCCCAATCCAATGGCTTGGCCGAATGTTCAAATGGGGAGGTAAAGACAATTATACAGAAACTTGTGCACCCTGATAGGAAGAATTGGTCACAACATCTAGATTCGGTACTTTGGGCCTATCAAACCGCCTACAAGTCACCTTTAGGGATGTCTCCCTGCCACCTAGTGTACGACAAGCCATGTCATTTACCCATAGCACTAATTCACGGATATTTGTGGGTAATTAATATCTGTATTTTGGATTCCAAGAAGGTTGGAAAGAATAGAAAGTTGGATCTGAATTGACTCATAGAATTCTATGAGTACGCATACGATAACAACTAATGTACAAGGAGAAGGTCAAGAAGTGGCACGACAAGCACATCCGGTGCAAGACTTTTGAACTGGGTCAGAGGTTTGGTTGTTTGATGCAAAGCTCAAACTATTCCTAAGGAAGTTGAAAAGCAAATGGACTGGGCCTTTCATAGTGAAGCATGTGTGTGACAATGGAAGCATTGTTATATCTAGTATTCAACTGACGCACAACTATTTGTAATCAACGGGCGGTTACTGAAACCATATTTTGAGCACGATACGTTGCTCTCCATAGTGGATTCAATGCAGTGGTCTATGATAAAAAGACCATGCTGCAACATCAACACAATCAGACGAGGCCATTAAAAATATTTTTGATTAATTAATCTTTTTCTTCTTTTCTTCTTTTCTTCTTTTTGTTTTCATTCTTCAAATTCTTTCTTCCACATTGCCCTCACCCCATTCATCTGTGCTATACTTAGGATATGCTTCATCCTAAGTATAGGGGGTGAACACCCTCGGGGTATTCATTCTTCGATTCCTCACTAGTCTCCTCAACTCTTGACAATCTTTATATACTTAGGGATATTTTACCCTAATTATATGGGGAGATAAGTCGAGCCAATGATTCGTTTATTGTTTCCCACCCTTGATCCTCCCAACACGTACAATACAACCTCCTATACTTAGGATTAATTAGTCCAAAGTATTGGGGGGGCGGTCGACCTCATATTCTTTATTGAGTTGTTGTAGTATAGACTTTTCTATACTTAGTACGTGTTATGTCTTCCTTTTCTCTTTGATCTTTGAGGGCATAGCTCAAGATAAGTATGGGGGGTCAATATATACTTTGTACATTTTTAGCCATAACTCATACTTTCATATTTTCAATAAGTATGGATAAAATTTATTTAAATATGTGGAAAGAAAATACTTGTATAAAACACATAAGATTCTTTATATATATTGATTAATAAACTAGGTAACTTTACAAAATGTTTGGAAAATGGTTTGAAAATCTTTTTGAAAATCTTTTTGAAAAATCTTTTGAAAACTATCTGGAAAATATTTTATAAAACATTTTCATCGTTGTAAAAAAGTTTTGTTTGTAAAAATTTTTTTGAAATAAAATGTTTTTGAAATCTATTTGCAAATGGTTTGAAAAATGGTTGCAAAAATAGTTTTAAAAATCTATATATATATATATACTATTTGAAAAAACTTTACCAAGCAATTTTAAATTTTGTAAAATATTTGCAAAAATTATTTGTCAAATTAGTTTGCAAAATAAAGTTTCCAAAATGTTTGTAAAAACCTTTTCGAATTATTTTGAGAACTATATCCACGTAAATAAAAATCTTTTACAAAACCTAACACATTAACCTGTAAAAAATAATTAAATATCTATAAACACCTCTTGTAAATTCCTAAATCTAATTCTTGTTAATTACTAAGATGCACTCATGTATAAATATTTGCACCTATGAGTTCTCCCAAAAATTTTGTTTGAAAAATCCCTAAAAAAATACAAAATTTAAAGTTCCAAAAGCATTTGCAAAACCTTTGTCAAAACCGTATAAAAACTTGCAAAATCTTTTCAAAATTCCATAAAAAGTTCAAAATAAAAAAATGCTTCAGAAAATTTTTTTCCTTACATTGTACATAGCATCCGCATTTTTTGGAGCAGCATAGATAATTGAACAAGTCCAAATAAAGCCTAAAGATTGGAGCGCAGACAAGACCTTAATACATTGAATTCCAGAAGGACCCGTTAAGGACTAGAAGTGGAGATATTTCAGGTCACCTTGACTTAATTATTTAGGTTCCATAAGACTACATTAATGAATCACTTCAATATGCCTAAATAGAACCCTTCCTATCATCTGTAAGACTCTTGAGACAGTGACTTGACTTGAAACCTAGCACCTAGCTCTTAGATCAACTCAAATGGTCTGTTGAAAAATCTTGGAGTCTAAGTCAGGATGATGCAAGGCCGCTTCGTTAAGGGGGCTCAAGGATCATTATTGGTGATTGCCGACACCGGTACTCTAATCCACTTCTTTTGGTAATAATGATATCTAAAGACAGGATTGATTGAGACATTGCTTCGGATAAGGAATGATCTACCAGTGCAACTTTCTCTAAGACCCTCAAAAAATGGGTGGAACAAAATATGCTATATCCACCGGGGCACAAACAAGAATGCAGAAGTTGTACAAAGTCAAAAGAAATATTCAAATAACCCTACATCCAAAATTTCCATAAAAACTTGAGCTTCAGAAAAGCCTGCTTCTTGGGGAAGAATCGATTACACTAACTGACTTCACAAGTGAATCAAGACTACACTAGTCCACTCCCACTTCTCTTCCCATTCTTCTAACTTCTTCCCCCATTAAGTTGTAAAGACTAGGAGCACCTGACCTTTAGAAGGGAATATCCATCTCCATGAGTATGAGTTACCAAAAGAGAAGACGCCTTGGTAGTTCAATGATTTTGTCTGGAGAGATGAACAATTTCACATACATGATTCTATCATTTAAAGGTAGCAAGAGTATGCGATTGAGAGGATGGTTTTGACTTGGTTGTGAGTTGGACTGGAATAGGAGTATAGAACTTAGGGGTTGTTATGTCATCCTTACCGACTTCTATGTGGTTCTGAACATACCATTAATCCAAAGGCCTTCTCTAATCTCCAAGCTTTGACTTTATCAAGACATGTTAAGAAGTCGAAAATTATTCCAAGTTATTTCTTTTTCTTTTCTTCATTTCTCTTTTCTACACTTATAGGCATAAGTATTTGATAAGGACTAGAAAAGGCAAGTATAGTGGGTGATGAATCTCCATTTCATCACTTTATTCCTTGATTTTTGCGTGTAAATCCTAGCTAAATGCATGTACATAACATTAATTTGTCAAAATAAATACTCTATAATTTGTACAAGATACATAGAAAATACTGTATAAATACTGTATTTATTACCAGAAAAAAAGAATAGGCTAATAATTACCTTTTGGTACCTATTTTATTCTTTATTCAACACAGATCAAATAAATAAACTATGTACATGAAAGTTGTAGATAAAAACACGTAGAAAAATACAAAAAATCACATTAAAATCATACGTAATGTATATTTTATATTGAATATAAAAAGCCTAAATCCAAACTTCCCAGGCCCATATTTTCTCCATCTGAACTCAAAATATACCAATATCACCTTTAATTGTGTATAACTTTTAATAAGATATTTAATGAAGGTGGTTCCATTTAATATGGAGTTAGGATACAAATGTTAGGTTTTGGAGCCCTATTATACAATATACCTGAATAATATATTCATTTTTTTATTTATTATTTTTATAATTTTATATTTTTATAATTTTATAAATATTATTTATAGTATATTTACATATTTAAAATAGAATAAAACCATAAAAATACTAAACCAAAATATTATACAAAAATACATAGATGGATGTACAATACTAATACCTATATAATATATAACCCTATTTATTTAAGCATACAAAATTCATCAGAAAAATATTACAAAAATATATTTATGTATATAAAAATAAGTTATACATATATAAATTTAAAAAATGAAATAATAAAATAGAAAATAGAAAATAAAAATAAAATAGGTAAAACATAGGTAAATATACCTATGTTTATACCCCCTAAAAAGTAACTCACATTAAATAAACTCATAAAAATAAATAAAAACCATATTAAAATACTACAGAAGATAATAATTTTTTTATTTTGTAACCTAAAATTAATAAAATCATTTACTATTATTATCTATTTTATAATGAATTTATGGGTATATATTTCCTGGTTGGTCCACGTGGACCAACCAGGGACCTCCGTTAGTTGACCTGGGTCAGCTGTACGTCAGGCCCACTTGTCAGAACCACTTACCCTCCACTCTTCGCTGTTTTTGGGAGGGAAATACAAGCATCAAACCACCTCAATTTCTTCATCATTATTGTGCTCCACAACTCCCCCCATCTCGCTAGCACCTTAGATCACACGCACAAACACTCAATCGACAACAAATCAGTAATCCCCAACTACCACCGAACTTGTCTATAAAACCACCTACTCCACTTCTTTTGCTCCATGATCCCTCTGGAGTGTTTCTTAGCCCCTTAGTTCGTACGTAGGATCTCGTCTTGGTGATAGGAAGACGGTGACATCGAGCTATAATGAGGAGGTTGTGTAACCGAGGAGATCCAACCATCGCTGGAGCTCTGCCCGGTTGTTCTACTCCTAGCTTTCTTGGCCACTTGAGCCCTCTTTCTTGTCTGTCCTAGGAAATATTGCAGTATGGATTTCGATTTCATCATTAGTTTCCAGTTCTAATCCGTATACATAGAAAAAAAGATCAAAAAATTAGCCGTCGCATGGAGTTTAAGCTCCAGGTCCTCTTCATCATTATCCAACTAGTTCGTTGACACTCTTTCACCTCATTATCATACCCCTATGCCTTCTACAAATTTTGTCCACAGAACCCCCTTGATTATATACGAATCGAGTCACCTCGATCTTCTTTTCCTCTACTTTATCGGATCTCATCGTCCCCGCACATCCACACCGCTTCTGGCGGCAACTTTTGGGTCGAGGCATCCGCCTAGAGCTACCTAACTAATCGATGTAGGTCATGGTCCCAAACGACCCTTCTGGAGTGATCGAAGCACCTGGATGAAACTCCAGGTCATCTGGAGCCATTAGTGGTCTCCGAGCCCCATCAAACGCACCTGAGACCACTGACACCCACAGAGGTATGTCATTGACCTCTGGTTATCATCAGATCGACGAATCATCATCGGAGATGCCAGGAATCAACGAATGAAGTGAGGAGAGCACTATGTTTCTTCCTTGTTCTTCCTCCTCTGATATGCACCATCAGATTGAGGACACACCCCAATCTTTTCTTGACCCTTGGATCAAAATGAAATGTTGCCCCTCTTGCACCACTAGATCATCTACGTGGTAGGGCATCAACGATGCGATCCGGCCACATAAGGGGTAAATTATTTAGGCACCCCTATTTTTTGTAATTGTTAAACAATCTTGTAAATATGTTATGTAGTTTAAAAAGAAGTGGACATATTGCACTGAGGCCCTTAAATATTTTTAATATTGCAAAATAGTCGTTGTCAGTCATGTGCACTAGCATGTGTTACGTTGTAAAAATTACATGTAAAACTCTACGGGTTATTTTAATTATTGTTTAATATATAAACTACAGATATTAGTTATAAACTTTTGGGTTATTTTGCATTTTGAACCTAATGTTTATTTTTAATTACGTAAATACCCCTACCAGTTCAAGTATTTTTGGTTATGTTTCTTGAATATTTATAAATATCACTTGTGCACCTAAAATTATAAAGAAATAGGAAGAGGTACCTCGACACATGCTCTTTCACGCCATGTGATTATATTTGCATTTTAATCTCTTTACTTATTTATTAAAAATCAGATATTGCACGGTTATTCCTTGTTTGCTTTAAAATTCAAAAGAAATTATAAGATCATTCATATAAATTCTCAAAAAAAATAGTACATGTTTATTATAGTATCTAGTAATCTAGACAATAATCCCTAAAAATAGAAAAAAAAATGAGAAAAAAAATAAAAAGATCTAAAATCCTATAAAAAATATAAAAAAAATCATCAAAAATCACAAAAAATATTTCTTCCTATTATGGAATTATATTTATTTATAGGCAATTTTACCTAGCTGACCCTATAAACTTTTTAAATTACCTATACGACCTTTTGCACAACATAATTACCCCATTGACATTGTAAATTACCCCAAGAACCCTTATGAAATTCAAACAGATTAACCGAAGGGGTCATGGGGTAAGAGTTGGTAACTTTACGGGGTTGAGGGGGGAATTAGGTAATTGGCAAAGTTTATAGGGTATGCCGGGTAAAAATCCCTTATTTGTATTATTATATATTAAAATTGATTTGAGAAAAATTTTGAGACTTCTTGCTATTTTTAAACCAAAATCTATTCGACTTATTTACTTAATCCCTCTTTTGGGGTATTTTTTGCTTTAAAAATACCTAAAAATTAGAAAAGTTACTTGAAAACGTAAGAATAGTAAAAAACCCCCAAAATATTTGACTGGGCTATTTTTTATTATTTTACTAATATTTAAAGTTAATTACGCGATAATGTATTATATATCTATGGATATTAATATATAAGTGATAATATTATTTATTATTATGAACATTAACTAATTATTTGAAAATAAAAATGTATATAAAAATATACTTATTTAAAAATTATATTATTAATTAAAAAACATTATTTAAACCTACATTCATTGATTAATAATGTGCATAACTATATACAGTTATACATATATTATTTATTATTTATTTAAATATAAATAATGTTGAGTGCTACACCATTTTGCTTCCTGTGTTTGATGCTCTACTCTGCTTATCGCTATATAATTTATTAATGGGGTTTATAAATTTTGTTTCACACATGTTCATTCTTGCTTGACTATATAGTGTAGGTTGATTGTTGGAATTAGTCAGTTTGTCCACGAGAGTGGTCACTTCGATGACTACATGTCCACCTTGTGTGATACGCACGCCCCTCCTCTTGGGATAATTTTGGTAATTTCATACTTGTACTTGCCTTTGCTAGTCCCTAGCAGACACTTATGCCTATAAGTCTAGAAAAGAAAATAAATAAAAGAAAAAGAAATAACTTGGAATAATCTTGGACATTTAAACTTTTCTTGATGAAATCAAAGTTTATATCTCATAGAAGAGCTTTGGATTATTTTTGTGTTCGGAACCACATTATGGTTAGGAAGTGTGACACAACAACACTTAGGTTCTATAATCCTTTCATCCAGTTCAATTCACAGTATGGTCAGAACCATCCTCTCAATCGAATACTCTTGCTACCTTGAGATAGAACCATGTGTGTGTGAATGTTTCAACAGTTTCCAGACAAACTGCTGAACCACAAAAAGAGTCTATTCTTCTGGTAACTCATCCTCATGGAGATAGATTCCCACTTCTAAGGTCAGGTGTTGTCGGTCTTTACAATCGAATAGGGTAAAGAAGCTAGAAGAAGGGGAAAAGAAGTGGGAATGGACAAGTGTATCTTCATTCCCTTGTGAAGCTTGGTCAGTGTAACCCGAGAATTCACCAAGAAGTAGGCTTTATCTGAAGCTCACATTTTTGGTGGAATTTTTAGTATAGTCTTCATCTTTGGATATTTTCTTTGACTTTGCATTGCTCTGCATTCTTGTTTGTGCCCTGGTGGATATGATGAATCTCAGATTCATCGCTCTAAAAATCATTAATTAAGCTCAAATCCCTAAAATTCATTGGCATTTCTTCATTTATATTGCATAATTAGTATTCATACATGTTTTGATAATAATTACATTTTATCTCTAATTATTGCATAAAATAAGAAGCCAAAAATCTCAACCAAAATAACCTGTAAAATAGCCTAACTTCTCCGATTTTTAACTAATTCAAGCTAACTCCAAATGACCTGAAACTACTCCACCGTGTACATATTACTAACAGGAATAAATAAAAAATACAAAAAAATCACTAACCAAAATAAGTGGACCAAAAACCCAAACCTTAGTTTTAGGATTTCCATACTAAAACCTTGATATCTTCCTCATACAGTGTCCAATTTGATCCTGCTCACTTTTGAATTAATGCACATTCAATTACCTTTAAAATAAGACCAAGTTCAAGTAAATCTGAGCTCATACATGAAAGTTGGGGTTTTGGGCCTCTTTTGTACATTTTGTATTTTAGTGGTTTTTGACCTAATATTTTATGTACATATATAACCCATTTTATTTTATTTTCTTTTCATTTTCTTCTTTGATAAAAGTTTTATTAAATTGCGTAAAAATCCAAATCTAAAATGAGCTTGAAATCAAAGAAACTAAGTCTGAATCTTCACTAACTGTCTGTATAAAAATTTCTTTTTTGTGTTTTGTTTTATTTCTTCTTTTTTTAATTAACAAAAATCCAAAAAATAGAATAATGTGTAAATATTTATCTTTGATTTTATCATTCTTTTTCTAGATTTTTATCTAGTTTAAATATGACAAAAAAATATAAAACCCAAAAAATCATGGTATTCTATGTACATGGGATACCCCAAAAATATCACTTTACACAAATGGATCGATTCTGGTTTTGGTCTTTTTGATGAAAGTTGTAGATCTCATCGAGACGAGCAACTTTTATGAAGAAAATTTTTCGATCTGAGGTCATTTCCTATTTTTTACATATTTATTATGATATTTATTTTACGATTTTTGTAGGGCTAACACGTGGCCGCTTTAGGAGCCGCCACGTGTCACCCATTTTGAAAGTTTATTTTCGTTTATTTTTTTAAATAAATAAATAATAAAAATAAAAATAAATAAGAATTAAAAATATAAATACGTGCCACGCTATCAACCATCTGATTTCGGCCGATTAGATAGTCGACAGCCCATCCCCTTCCGCCCCCTTTCCCAATCAGGCAGCGTCGTCCCTGACATCTCCATCGTGCCGCCCACCACAAATCTCGCTGCTGCCTTCATACTCAACCGTGCACTACCTTTGATCGGATCTCATCCCTGATCTGCCTCTCTCTTGCCAACCAATCGTCGTCGAGCCCCCGACCTTCCAACCGATCTCCATCAATATCCCCCTTCCTTTTCCGATCGATTACTCCGCTACCCTGATTTCCTTCCACTTTGGCCCTTTTAAAAAAAAAAAAATACCCATTCCCCCCTCTGTTGAACTCATCCGCCGGCTGCTTCAATACAAGAGGAGGTCGGTGGTGACAGCCCAACCCCCCTCTTCCTTCCCGACGAGATCCGAGCAACATGTGCTCGTCGCTCTCGTCCTCGACGGTCGAGCATTGCTCCGATCTTCTGCCCGTCAAGCCCATATATCCTCCTACATACCAATGACTATCAATGCACCAACACCTCGTCGGCACCTTGACCAACACCCCCCCTTTGACTTCACTGTCAACGTCAACTCGCCTTCGACAGCTTCGCCAATGCTTTCGTCTCCAGAAGCTTCGCCAACATTCACCAGCAAACGTACAACCAACAACGACGTGCCTCACTCTTCTTCATCATTATCGACAAGGTTCATCAACACCGGTAACTGGGAGGGAAGGAATCTCCTCATCTTCGGTCGTTAAGCCTCAACTATGCCACCGAAGCACCATCCTTTCCAGGAGCCCCAATTGCACCGGACCAGCCATCACTTTCAGATCCTCTTCCCTTCAGCCACGCCTCCGGCATGGCACCTCTCCGACCCTGCTATGAGCTAGAACGAGGTGCTCCTCAGGTTGATTAGATCAGCCTCACCCTCAACGCCCGTGAGGAGTCCACACCACCGCCGCTCTGCCCTAGACAGTCGGAGCCCAGCCGAAGGCCACCTGCGCATCATCACCACTAGAGCCAAGCTCGATGCCCGAGACCCCCTCCCACGTTAGCCGCACGTAGTTGGGGGAACGGCTGCATAGGGCTCCACCTCACGTGACCCCATGTGCGTGGGGTGGGACAATTGCGGATGGCCCCTCCCTATTTACCTAATTCATGCCAAAACCCAAGCCATAGGTCACGTGCACTGGAAAAATTGCAGAAGACACCCCCAGGATCGCGATAATTATATTTAAACTATGTGTTGCATTTTATTTAATTAATTATTGTAATATTGCATAAATACCCCTATGGTCCCCCACCATATGAACCGTTTTGTTGCATCATTATATTTTTATAAAAAAAATAGTGCATTGTTCTTCAACTAATTCTCTACAATATGCCATATGCTTGATATTTTTGTGAATTTTGGTGAATTACAAATAATTGTTCTTGCGAAAATTTACATATTTTCCCATTCTATGCTTGGAAATTCATAATGGTTAACCGTTGTAGAAAAATTGCCAAACAAATTATAGGATTATAGAATTAGTTGTGTTTAACATTATGCCAAAAAGAATTGCATTTACATGTATGGTTTTCCCTCTAAAAATCATTTTGCTTATTTCAATCTTTAAATCCAGGATTTTCAAGGTTTAGGATTTTTTGAGATCAATCACGTAGTGGTAGATCTTGGATGATTTTATCCCTTGAAATAATTAGGTCTAGTATTTATTATAATTAATTATTAAAATTCATTATGTCTGCATTTGAAAATTCATAAAATATTTATCTTACACCCAAAAATTTCAAAAAATTACAGTGCATTCATTTCATCATAATTGTCATCTTGGCCAAGTTTTATAGTTTTTGAACATCGTTTGATTAATCTTCACATTTTAGTCCCTAAAATTGGCCTAATTGGCATTTTGCATTCCAAATTGCATTAAAATACAAAAAAATACCATCTTAAAAACCGTGCACAAACTTTGATAGACAAATTTCTAGGTTGTTCCTTTGCCTCCTTAAGTTTGACCTTGGAACTTGCCCGATTAAAATAAACAAAAAATCACGTGATTGAAAATTGAATTAATTAATTATGGTTATTTCTTGACCGATTCCGATTGCCCAACAACGACACATTCATAGTTATATTAAACGCTCGATAATTCCCCTCAATTAATGTAGGGTGATTCTGGAATCGTTAGATGGAACCGTTGTTGGGGAGGCAAACGGCTTAGATTTTGTCTAAAAATTTTTTATTTGGTTTTCTGCATTCGGCTAGTTTGACCCCCAAATCTTCACTGTAAAAATTCCATTTTTTTCCTGTATTTATTTTTATTTTATTTTTTCATATTTATTTTCTATCATAATTTTTATAAATGTTTGAGTCACTCTCTTACATTCTCTCTCTCTCTCTCTCTCTCTTATTTTTCTTACAAGATACCCAACGTACGTGGAGCAATTTCCCATGAAACTGATGTATCTTCACCGACGCCCGAAAAAACCACAATTAAATTAAGATCAAGTCGAGTCGTGAGAGAGCATAGAGTCTAGTATTTATTTTTCTGCAATTTTAATTCTCGTAATTAATTGCTCATTTATAGCAGTGTCTGTTTGGACTCTCGCGTGTGTAACAAGACCTCAAACTTTTCATTTGGTGTGTTAGGGCATGTTTCACTCTCTAGTGAGGGTGGGGCCAGACTTGAGTGGCTCGAAGGTTAGACCTGCACATACGACTATTATAGCTTCTATAATTTTTTATTGTGCTTGTAGAATCTTGTACTACACTTCACTTTAATCGAGACGCACATTAGTTCGTTCAAATTAGTCAAAAAATTAACTCATTTCTTCCTGACTAATAGAACTTTCTACTAGGTGCGATTTTCATCAGCTTGAATTCATCTAAAATTAATCTTTTAATTCTTGTATTGCATCCCACACACAGATTGTGAGGAATCATTGTAAGTCTTCTATCTGAGCATACATCATTATTTCACGTGCATTGACTTTTCCCGAATTTCTCCCTCCTATTTTGTCACATAATTTTAAAAGGAAATTGGGACTGGAGGTAGACATGTATTTGTGCTCACCTAATTCATCAGTGATCACCTAATAAAAATTGGGACTGCTAAATGTAGCGGACTTTAATTAACCCATAAAATCAAGAATTTTCGAGGGAGAGCAACCTCGACCATGGATTCATTTATTTATCTAAGTGAGCGAGAGACGGCACTTAAGGCTAAAGCCCAAATCCGGATTTTCATATTGACTACGATTCTATAAAAATGATTAGCTACTTGTCACTGAGGATCTACGGGTAGCTAGTAAATGGTCTAGATTTCCTTAGAAGAATGGGCGGTTTAAAGGACACTGTGTAAGGCTCTATCCTTAAGTAACACGGGTAGTCATTTTACGGTCTGTACTTACACCTATACTGGCTAAAAGAAGGTGCAACTAGTCGTAAGAATTCGGGCCAGTCTTTAAGAAAATTTTCGACAACTAACAGCTCACTAAAATATTTCCAAGATTGAATTTATCACCAACTAAAATTGAAAAGATAATTTGCCGAACTCTTGCGACTTTATTGTATGAGTTGGTGAACCTAGGTTTGACTTGTGTTTGCATTGGTGTGTGTGAACCGATTTCGAAGTTCAAAAGCCGCACATTTTTGCCATCAATCTCCTTGATAAAAAATTCTTTTGAATATCCTGTGCACTTGCACCGAGATCAACCATGCTGATTTATCATCAACCTCCTTTGACAAATACATGACAATGGTCCAAGTACCCATCTGATCTATATTATGAAAATGAATTTGTCTTGGTCAGGACCAAATCGTCTAAACCCTCTTCTCTCCAGAATCCTCCAACATTTGCAGGAGACTTTCACTCTCGGATGAATCCGGCCCCCTCGATAAATTCCAAGCCATTCTACTCGAATCGTCCGATCAAAGTCACCACAGCCTCATATTTTTCACCTCGAACACCTGAGCAACCGTCATCTTGGATTGAACCATCTTATTCTCGGTTTCTCAATGAAACTAATGAACCATTTCAAGAACAAATCACTTTTGAGACTCATGATTGGCCGAGAGACCAGATCCACCCACCTTCATCATTTCCTTACGATCTTGTTGGGATAAGTCCAAAATTCACAAAAATACAATCGGACTGGACATTAGGGAATAATATGGTGGCCCGATTAAACCGCAAGGAGAGGCATACACCTAATGATAAACCATAGTGGATTGACCCTAACGATCAAATGCCCATTGACCAACCCGAATGTCACTCCTTCGATCAATCTACACATACAGAGGACCAAATAGATGGTATCAACACATATGCATCCTCTATGACTCCATTCTTTGGGGATACGATCAATCATGACCATGGAAGTAAACTCTACTCAAACCAGCATTGCATGCTTGAGTCACGGTATGCTGAGTATGAGTCCTACAAATTCCTGCAAAATGCTTCCACTGAGCAGACCCCTTCAATAATTTTTGAGGAGAAATTTTCAGAAAATGAAAATCATATGTCAGTTATTCCAAAAGAATCTCCTCTTAGCTCATACAGGAAAATGGTAGATGAAATTACTAAATCTCAAATTCAAAAGCAAGAACACACACCGACTGCTCCCATGATTGATCATGAAATGATTTTTGAGGATGATAGTTCGAAGATAAACAAGAGGTATGAACTAATGGAGGATAAATTTAGAAAGCTCACCGACCGAATAATTTCATTCTATGGTAGCTAGGATATAAAAATGGATGACGAAAAAATTGGATCTCCTATTGAAAATTTTGAGGATATTCAGAAACCCAGATACTATGATCACCCTAGGGACGATCGTGACAACGACACTTCTTCCTACTACTCCTCTAGAGACAACTGTGAATCTAACTCAGCATATCTAAGCTCATCCTCATATGGCGAACACACCACTTCCACACACCACACAAAAAATATAAAAAATTTGGATTATTAAAAAATACAAAAAATGAAAATCCAGAAAAATACATAAAAATTGAAACTGAAGAAGATCTGAAGAATTTTGATCCTGCTCTAAAGGAAGCACTGGAGAAAAGACTGATTTTTGAACTTCCCTTTATACAGGTCATTGAACACTTCCCCGACCTTAAAGAATTTGTAATGAATAAATTAATGATGAAAACGTCGGGTATGATAAGAATAAAGATTGAAAGATGTATCTTGTCAACGACCACCTCCTTGGTGTTGAGGAGAAAAACCAAGATCCGCATAGTGAAGCCGTTGTCCAGATTTAATTGTGGAATCAAAGACACAATTGTTACCCATGCTCGAATCGTTGACGACTCACCAATCAATATCCTCCTGACCTCTATATTTGACAAGCTCAAACTCGGACCTATCAGAAAAATAAGAGAGATCGTTCAACTGGCTGATTGATCAATAAAGCATCCGAGAGGAACCATTACAGTCGTCATTACATTCCAAGGTGCTCCGCTCAAAGTAGACTTCACGATCGTTGATATTGAGCATTAAGGAGAATTCACCCATTCTCCAATCATTCTCGGAAAGCCATTCTTGGCATTGGCTAAAGTAATTATTGAGTGTGAGACTCAGGAAATCAATTTTATAGCATTGGGAGCACTTCGATCTCAACAAGTCCTTAAGGAAACACGATATTCTGAGGCGACCCACGAAGTCGTCAACAGCCGTAACCATCAAGCAGTAGAAGAGCCCTACCCCGTTGCTACACATGAGATAGCAGTTGTTGAGGAGACTACTGGTTTAGAGACTCTTCTCCCTGTTCCATTACCAACTTCTCTCACCATGGGAAATGACTCCTCATATGATCCTGAGACATATGCATGGGCTCACCCTGATCGGTCGAAACCTTCTCTGACTACCTTGATCAAATCAACCCGACACAGGAATGCGCCAACATCAAGTCAATTGAGAATGAACATGCATAGGCTCTCCTCACTGTTCCATTTCATGCTGCTCTCACCATAGAAAAGTGTTTCTTATATGATCCTGAGACATATGCATGGGCTCACCCTGAGTCAACCTTCTCTGACTACCTTGACCAAATCAATCCAACTCAGAAGTGCACCAACATTACAAAAACTAAGAACAAATACGCGGGACGAACACAGACCAAGGAGAAAAATGCCAATGGTTATTCATCTGGAGACTCAAGTGTCAATACCTCACTCCTAGGACCAGCACCGTCACGAAACAAAATGGCTACTCCTTCATCTAAAAAGAAAGTCACCTTCAACCTTCCGGAAGAGGAATCGTCTGATGATTCCTCATCAGGTCCGGAAAGGGTAATCTACATGAGTGGGGTCTGTTCGGCAGTCCTAAACCCCTATCTTCGCAAGGATCCAAACTTTGATTCCCATTGGACGACTCCCGTTCCTCACTGTTATTCATCCAAAGCCGATTCTCCTTGTCTCATTAAATATACTGGAATAATTTCTTATGAGTTGACTGAGACTGGTGATTCAGAGTATTCATCATCATAGGATGAATCGCTTGATCCCAAGAAGGAACAAATTCTGAGAAAACAACTGAAGCAACTAAAGAACAAGAATATCTGGAATGCCTCCACTTTCAAATACTATTCCTCTGAGGATAACTCCGATGATGGTTATCTTTCATATGATTCATACGCTTCATCTAATATCCAGCATCATTTCTTTGAGGATAACACTGATAATGGTTGGGAATCATATGCTTCATCTCCTTCTTATCATTACGATCTCCAACCACAAGCTCGCAAAAAGATCGACCGAAAACCACCTTATCCATCGGCTACCCATACTCCCTCCCGACCCCATCGTTCTCCTTATACATCTTCTTCCTCTACTTAGGCCAAGGCCTAAGTATGGGGGGGGGGGGGATGATGCCATATATACATACCATTCTTCTCATCTCATGATCGTCTCATTTCCACCCTTCTTCTATGCTTAGGCTGACCAGAGCCTAAGTATTGGGGAACCAATGCTCATCTATATATACTCTCCTCATTCGCATATCCCAACCGCCTCATTTTCGCTCTTCTTTTATACTTAGACTGTTCACAACCTAAGTATAGGGGGCAGACCGATCTATTTTTTTCCTTTTTCTTTTTCACTCTCATACGCTTAACCCGAGCTATGTCTTCTCTACGCTTCCAATGCTTTGAGGACACAACACTCGCTAAGTATAGGGGGTGTATATATACTATGTATATATTTTACCCATAGCTCGTAATTTTGCGCAAGTCTATATGTATTTACGGGGTAGGTAACTAACTTGAAAAAAAAACAAAATAAAACAAAAAAAGTTTTGCTACTAACACTGACTATGCCCAACCCAAAATTTTTTTGAAAAAAAGTCTTCTTACTCATTTCTGCATAAAAAAATCCTTGCATTAAAAAAAGTGTTTGCATTTCACGAACCTGCACTTCATCCAGCATTACATGCATTTGCATATGTGAAAAGCCCTTGGGTTCTAAATTGAGTTATGAGCAGAAACTGAGAGTGGTCTGGGCTTAACCTTAATCCACCAAATTACAGAGGAACTTCATCAAGAAATAGGATTTTAGAAACTTCACATCTTTGACTTAATTCTTTGAGTTCAACATGACAATGTGCAATATTTGACTCTTAGTATCTAACCCGACCTCTTCATTCTGATTACGACTCTGGAATAAGGAATTAATTTGTACTCTCGCACTATTCACTTAGCTCAACTCAGATTGGATGTTGGAAGATTGTGTGAGTTTCTTTTCTGGTAGCGTGGAAATCTAAAGACTGGAGTACGAGTTGAAATAAAGCTTCAGAAAAGGGATGGATGACCGGGCACAATTTTTTCTAAGACCCCAAACATGTACAGAAAAAAAATTCCATATCCGTAGGGGCACAACAAGATCCATGCAGAGCTACCAAAAATCCAAACACGTAAGCCTCTTACCAAATAAAGAATTGACCAAAAAGATCCAAGCATCAAGAAAACCTGCAGATCTTGGTGGAGACTTGGCTAAACTGGCCGGCTTCACAAGGAGAGGTGACTACACTGGCCACCCTCTAGTTCTTTTCTCCTTCTTCTAATTTCTCCCTTTATTCGATTTTGAACATAGTGTGACAAACCTTAGAAGGAAATACCTAACTCCCTGAGGATGAGTTATTGGAGAGGAGGTTTGCATGGTAGTCCGACATTCTAGATGGGAAGAGCTAAAACATTTCACACACATGAGAGTCGATTGTTCAATGTTCACGGGGTGTGCTTTGGGAGGAGGATTGATTAAAGGTGGCTTCTGAGCTGAATCTGTGACAAAGATGTGTAGAACTTGAAGGTTGTTGATTCTAAAACCCTAAGTCTCACAGAAGTTTCGCCACGCAAATAATCCAAAGGCCGAGTCTAGTTTCATTTTTACCTTCTGGTATGGAACCCAACCTCATTTCACCTCATTGCATTTCTTTTGATGCTTAGGGACGAGCATGGTTTACGTATAAGGGGATGATGAATTTCATATTCATCACTCTAAAAATCATTAACTAAGCTCAAATCTCTAAAAATCATTGGCATTTATTCTTTTATATTGCATAATTAGCATTGATGCATGTTTTCATAATAATTGCATTTCATCACTTATTATTACACAAAATAAGAAGTCAAAAATCTCAGCCAAAATGACTTGTAAAATAGCCTAACTTCCCTGCTTTTTAACTTATTCATGCTAACTCCAAATGACCAGAAACTACCTCCAGTGTGTACATATTACTAACAAGAATAATGAAAAATACAAAAAAATCACTAACCTAAATCAGTGGACCAACACCCAAACCCTAGTTCTAGGATTTCCGGACTAAAGCCTTGATATATTCCTCATACGGTGTCTGATTTGATACTACTCACTTTTGAACTAATGTACATTCAATTACCTTCAAAACAAGACCAAGTTCAAGTGAATCTGAGCTCATATGTGAAAGTTGGGTTTTGGGCCTCTTTTGTACATTTTGTATTTTAGCGGTATTTGACCTAATATTTTATGTACATAATTAACCTATTTTTTGTTTCTTTTCCCTTTGTCTTCTTTGATAAAAGTTTTATTAAATTTCACAAAAGATTATATCCAAAATGAGCTTGAAATTAAAGAAACTAACTGAGTCTGAGTCTTCACTAACTGTCTGTACAAAAATTATCTTTTTCGTGTTTTATTATATTTCTTCTTTTTCTTACTTAATAAAAATCCAAAACATTAGAATGATGTGTAAATATTTATCTTTGATTTTATCATATTTTTCCAAATTTTTATCTGTTTTAAAAATGATAAAAAAAATATAAAACCTAAAAAATCAAGGTATTCTATGTACAAGGGATACCCCAAAAATATCACTTTGCACAAATGATCGATTCTGGTTTTAGTCCCTTCATGAAAATTGAAGATCTCATTGAGACGAGCAACTTTTGTGAAGAAAAATTTTCGATCCGAGGTCATTTACAATTTTTTACATATTTCTTATGGTATTTAAATTTCGCTTTTTGTGGGGTGACACGTGGCAGCTCCTAGAACCGCCACGGGTCACCCATTTTTAAAGTTTATTTTCATTTATTTTTATAAATAATAAAATGAATAATAAAATAAAAATAAATAAAAAAAATAAAAAACATGTGGCACGCTATCAACCGTCTGATCTCGGCTGATCAGCAGGTCCATAGCCCATCCCCTTCCTCCCCCATTCATAATCAGGCAGCGCCACCCCATGATCTCCGCCACACCACCCACCGCGAATCTCGATGCTTCCTTCTATACTCAGCCATGCACCACCTCTGACCGGATCTCATACCTGATCTGCCTCTCTCTCAAAATCGTCAACCAATTGTCGTCGAGCCCCCAACCTTCCACCGATCTCCATCAATCCCCCCTTCCTTTTCCGATCGATTACGCCACTACCCCGATTCTCTTCCACTTTGGCCCTTCGTCGCACGCTATTTAAACCTCGTCGCCCCCTCCGTTGAAGTCACCAGCCGACTGCTTCAATACAAGAGGAGGTCGGTGGTGACAGTCCGACCCCCTCTTCCTTCCCAACTAGATTCGAACCACATGTGCTCGTCACTCCCATCCTCGACGGTCGAGCTTTGCTCCGATCTTCTGTCCATCGAGCCCAGCTATCCTCTAACATCCCAACAACTACAACTGCATCGACAACTCGTCGTCACCTCCAGCAACACCCCCCCTTTGGACTTCACCGTCAACGCCAACTCACCTTCGATAGCTTCGCTAACGCCTTCGTCTTTAGAAGCTTCACCAACATTCACCAGCAAACGTACAACTAACACCAACGCACCTCGCTCTTCTCCATCGTCATCTACAAGGTTCATCAACTCCTGCAACTGGGAGGGAAGCTCTTCATCTTCGGCCGCCAAGCCTCAACTCCGCCACTGGAGCGCCATCCTTGCCAGGAGCCCCAGCCACACTGGACCAGCCACCGCTTCCATATCTTCTACGCTCCAGCCTTGCCTCCGGCACGACACCTCTCCGACACCGCTACAAGCTAGAACCAGGTGCTCCTCAGGTTGATTTAATCAACCTCGCCATAAATGCCCCTGGGCAGTCCACCACCACCGTCGCTCTGCCCTAGATGGTCGGAGCCCCGTCGAAGGCCACCTGCACATCATCACCACCAGAGCCAGGCTCGAGGCCCGAGGCCCCATCCCAAATGAGTCGCACGTGATTGGGGGAATGGTCGCATAGAGCTCTATCTCACGTGACCCCACGTGCATGGGGTGGGACAATTGCGGAACCCCCCATTTGCCCAATTCACGCCAAAAGCCCCATCCAGAGGTCGCGTGCATTGCACGGGACCTGCTGGAAAAATTATAGAAGATACCCCCTAGGATCGCGATAATTATATTTAAACTTTGTGCTGTTTTTTGTTTCATAAATTATTGTAATATTGCACAAATACCCCTGTGATCCCCCTCCACTTTGAACCGCTTTATTGCATCGTTTCATTTTTATAAAAAAATAGCACTTTGTTCATCAACTGATTATCTACAATATGGCAAATGCTTGACAATTTTATGGGCTTGGTGAATTACAAAAAATTGTTCTTGCAAAAATTTACATATTTTGCCCATTGTGTGCTTGGAAATTCATAAGTTCTTAATCGTTGCTCGAAAAATTGCCAAAAAAATCATAGGATTGTAGAATTAGTTATATTTAACATTATGCCCAAAAAGAATTGCATTTGCATGTATGGTTTGCCCTCAATAAATCATTTTGCATATTTCAATTTTTAATTTTTAATATGTATTAAATATAGGATTTTCAAGGTTTAGGATTTTTCTGAGATCAATTGTGTAGTGATATATCTTGGATGATTTTATCCCTTGAAAATAATTAGGTTTAGTATTTATTATAATTAATTATTGAAATTCACTATGTTTGCATTCGAAAATTCATAAATTATTTATCGTACCAAAATTCTGAAAAAATTACAGTGCACTCATTTCATCATAATTATCATCTTGCCAAGTTTCGTTTTTTTGGACATCGTTTGAATAATCTTCACATTTTAGTCCCTAAAATTGGCCTAATCTGCATTTTTACATTCCAAATTGCATTAAAAATTCAAAAAAATACCATCTAAAAAACCGTACATGAACTTTGATAGACAAATTTCTATGTTGTTACTTTGCCTCCGTGACTTCGACCTTGGGACTTGCCCAAGTAAAATAAACAAAAAAACCACGCGATTGAAAATTGGGTTAATTAATTGTGGTTATTTCTTGACCGATTCCGATTGCCCGACAACGACACATTCATAATTAATTTAAATGCTTATAAATTCCCCTCAATAAACGTAGGGCGATTACGGACTCGTCAGGATATAACATCTTTTGTTCCGCCTAATTTTTCGGGTCATGGAAAAAGTTGTGTTGGCAGACTATTCCTCATCCAAAGCGTTGTTTCATTCCATCTCCAGTCTTTAGATATCATTGTTACAAAAAGCAGTACTAAGAATTGTTCCTGATCCATGCTTGACGAAGCGGCCTAGCATCGTCCTGACTTAGACCATGATTTTTCAACAATCCATATGGATTGAGCTAAGTGTTAAATGTGAGGTTTTTGATCAAGTCACTATCTCAAGAGTCTTATGGGTGATATGAAGGGTTCTATTTAGACACATTAAATTGGCGCATGAACAAAGTCTCATGGACCCTAAAGAATTAAGTCAAGGCGACCTGAAGTACCCCAATTCTAGTCCTCAGTGGGTTCCTCTGAAATTGAGTGTACTAAGGTCTATACCAAGCTCCAATCATCAGACTTTATGTTGACTTGTTCAATTATCTTGATTATTCTAAAAAATGCAATGCTATGTACAATGCAAAAAAAATTGTGAAGCAATTTTCTGACTTTGAACTTTTTATGGAATTTTTGAAAAAGTTTTGCAAATTTTTATGCAAGTTTTAAAAACAATTTAATAATTTTTATAGGCTTTTGATATTGTAAATTTTTAGGTATTTTTGGAAAAGCAAAAGGGTTAGTGAAGTAATTATGTATAGATATTTACACGGGAGTGCATTTTGTTATTTACAAGAGTTGGGTGAAAGAGTTTACACTAGCTATTTACAGGAATTGAGTTAGTGGTTATTTACGAGTTTTTATCCGCAAAGTTTGTAAATATTTTTTATTTGCTTTAATTTTGTATAATGTTCTCAAATTAAATTGAAAACATATTGACAAACCTTTTCAAATCTTTATTTTGTAACTAATTTGACAAATAGTTTTGCAAAAAATTGCAAAATTTGAAAATCTTTTTGCAAAGATTTTTCAAAGTGTATGTATAAATTTTTCAAAGTATTTTTGCAACCATTTTCCAAACCATTTGTAAATATATTTTCAAAACATTTTATTCAAACGAATAAAATAAGTTTTACAAACAAAATATTTTTACAAAGGTTTCAAAATGTTTCACAAAATATTTTTCAAGCGGTTTTCCAAAATATTTTTTAAAGAATTTTCCAACTTTTTTCAAACATTTTGCAAAACATTTTTAACTGATTTATTAACCATTCTTACAAAGAATTTGATGGGTGTTAAAAAAATTTATTAATTAGCCCTATATTAAAAATATGAAAGTAGGAGTTATGTCTAAAGTATATACAACATATATACAACCCCCTATACCTTGCTTCAGCTATGTCCTCATAGCTCAGAAGAAAAAATGAAGGCATAACTCATGTTATGTATAGAAAAGTCTTTACTACAACGACTGAATAAAGAAAAGGAAGTCGACCGTCCTCTCTTAAGATCAATTAATCGTAAGTATAACAGACTGTATTCAAAGCAGGGAGGGTTGATGGTTGGACTAATGAAAATCATGAGCTCGGCCTATCTCCCCCAATACTTAGGGTAAAATATCCCTAAGTATAGATGAAATATCTAGAGTTGAGGAGACATGCGAGAGATCAAAGAATAAACACCGGAATACACTCATCCCCCCTTTACTTAGTATGAAGCATATCCTAAGTATAGCAATGATTAATGGGATGAGTGAGATTTGTAGAAAGAATGAAAGAATGAAAATCAAAAAGAAGAAAAAGATGAAAAGAAGAAAAAGATGAAAAGAAGAAAATAAGAAAAACATTAACTAATCAAAATTGTTTTTGGAGGCCTTGTCCGAATCTAGTGATCGTGCGGCTTGAAGTTCTTCATGGTAGACACCTATATTGAATCAACCATGGACAAGAATTTATCATGCTCGAGATATGGTGCCACGAGTTGTCCGTTGATCACAAAGGGTTGTGTGTCTGCTGACAATCTAGATATGACGATACTTCCATTAGCACGCACATGCTTCACTAAAAAGATCATGTCCATTTGCTCTTCAACTTCCCTACGAATAATTTCAACTTTGCATAGAACAACCAATCCTTCTGACAAGGTTCGAAAGTCTTTAGAGTGATATGCTTGTCATGCAACTTCTTGACTTTTTGCTTGTACATCAGGCTATTATTGTATGCATAGTCATGAAATTCAAGTAATTTGTTCAGATTAAGCTTTCTGTTCTTGTTGGCCTTCATAGAATCCAAATTATAGACATGTGTTGCCCATAAAGATTTACGAATTAATTCGAGGGGCAAATGGAATGGCTTGCTGATGAGCGTCTGAACGATTAGGGTTAAGTATCAAGTAATATCCAAGGTCATTGTGATCCCAATCAATAAGACAAGCTCAATAAAAAGATTAAACCATTAAAAATAAGTCAAACAAACATGTAATGTAAGCAGTTCATTATTTTATTTAAGTGGTATAGCCACCAGGGTTAAACGCAAGGAGCACGAAAATGCTACGAAATGGTCAAATTTCTCAAAATTTGGTAATTTTTAGTGGTTTTAAATTTTACAAATTTTAAAATTTTAATAAGAAAACAAAATCAACAAAAATAAGAAAAAAGGAACACATTTTTTTGTATTTTTCATTAAGGCTAAAAATGATCAAAAAATTGAAATAAAAATATTTTTGGATTTCAGAGATTTTCAAATATTTTTGGTAATTTTCTGGGATTTTTCGATGTCTTTATAATTTTCTAAAAATCAAAAAATGATCAACAATGCAAATAGTGCACAGCTAGGGCTAAATTGCAAATTTAAAATATTTAAAATGCCCTAAAGTCCTGGATAATAAATTTATGACAAAATGTGAATTAAAACCTACAAACGGGAACTGAAAATGGAATTTTTGGATTTTTCTTTGATTTTATATGATTTTTATAAGTTTTTAGGTATTTTATAATTTTTAGGCTTTTTAGAGTTAATTTTAAACAAAAATAATAATTGAAATAAAGCACACAAAAAGGCACATATGGGAATTTTTATGGGATTTTTAATGCATTTTAACGAATTTTTATGATTTTTCTAACTTAGACAGGACACTTTTTGGGGTTTTTAAAATTTTAAAAATAGATATGCAAAGAAATCAATCCAATAAAATCACGATAAATATTACACACCAACAAGAGTTCATGGGAAATTTTAGATGATTTTTCGAAATAATTTGTTATTTATTAAGTCTAATGAAAGTCATGTAATCAGTCATAGCTCACAATGACCTCTTTATAAATATTTTATGTTTGTAGACCAAAAAGATAACGCAGTGAAAAAGTCCAGGGTCAATACTGCAAAAACCCCTCTCAATTCACGCACATGCTCAATACAGGGTACACAAGGGTATAAATGCAATTTTCAAAAATAAACATCCACTCAATAACAACATAAAAGTTGCAAGCAAAATTTGCAAATAACCCAAAACTCATGTGGGATTGCACGTGCTACAGACTGAAAGGGACTGAAAAGCAAATATATAAAAACAGAGGTCCAAACTGTAAAAGTTTGTAACTACAATATTTATTTAATGGACTAAAGTGAAATAGCTAAATGTGCAGGGTAAAAGGGAAATATATTATTACGAGGACACATGGAACACGTGGAGGATAGCGCTGGCGTACGATGCTGATCGCCTCATACTGCCGATCTAACGGTGCAAAGAATGTCTGGAACGTATGGGTCAGATGCGTCAGGGTGTATCAGATCTAACGGCTGAAAGGCTACTCTGTCGGGCAGATACGATGGAATATGGAAGAAGGGGTATCATCCAATAGCGGGGAGCGGGTCTGCAAGAACTCCTCTTGGGCGAACTTCGATCGAGCGGGGGAAGAGATCCGCTGACCCAATGGATGATCTAGAAGCTCTAGCAGAGTCGTGGAAGCACTGCACGTCGAACTAGGAGCTGTGATGAAGAAGATGTCGGTCGGATGAGCGGGGCAGTGGCTGCTCGCCTTGAACTGCTCTGCCTGAGCAGCTGAGGGTCCAAAGTGGCCTCTTCGCGTGCGTCTTCACCTGCAACAGGTAGAGGGGACTCGGGGCTATGCTCCGGTTCGGGATCTTGATTTAAAATATGAGGGAAGCGGGGTGGATGGTGGTCGATCTTTGGTAAAGTTGGAGGAAGGAGATCTATGTCCTAATATCGACCCGATGGTCAAGAAGTAGGGTGATCAGACTACATAGGAAGATGGAGGGCGAGGCGTAGCGTCGTTCGGAATGGGTGAATGGGTGTAGCGGGGCTTCGACCAACTGATCGGAGCAAGGGAACTTACGACAGCTTGAATTGGAAAAGGTGGATCAAAAATGGAACTACGGTGGATGCAAGTGATGCCTGAAGATTTGGAGGAGCTCAACTTCAGGCGAAGGCGAGCGCCAAGGAAATAGCTTCAACCAGGTTCTGACTGGCCAAGGAGGCTAAACGTGGTGGAGGTCCGACCACGTAGCTTGAGCTGCATCGATTCAGAACCAATCCGAGCTCCGAAGGTCGCTCCCCATAGTTGTCACTCATTTGGAGGTGTCTAGGGGTTGAAAAGGGTGGCGAGGAATGAGCTATTGGGCTGGTGGAGCTGAAGAGATGATTTATAGGTGTATCCGAGGGTCTAGAAAGATCGAGAGGTGGAGCGCAACCCTAGAAGGATCCGGGAGATTCTAGGGATCCGTGTGAATCTCGTGTATACGAGGAATCTTGGGTCCATATAACGAGGCAAGAGGAGGCTCGAGTTAGAAAAGGAAATTCGGTGATGTGGCTCCGGCGAGAGAAGAGTGATCCGACCCGGTCAGGAAGAGATTGTTGATTGGAATCAACGGTCTGACGTGGGCCAATGGAAAAATCAAGATTTACAAAATAGAAGATATTTCAAATAAAAATAGCAAATTAATTTAATATAAAAAATGTATAAAATAAAAAATGTTTATTATTTCTAAAGTATCTTTCTATGATTTTTATTTATTTTTATAATTTAACATATTATACGATATATGTTATATAGTAATATATACAGGTATAATATACCTATGTATTTTGTACAAGTATTTTTTATTATTTTTACATAAATACCCTTATTTTATATTTTATTTATTTACAACATAATTCGAGGAGAACAAAATAATTTTTCTTTTATTTTTATAGATTATTAAGTGTATATAATGAATAGTGGATGTGGTATGTACACGTGTCTTTTATGCAAAGGTTTTATGATTTTATTTTTATTTTTCTTTTATTTTCTAATTTTTATTTTATTTCTATAACATCATTAACACTATATACAAGAATGTAAAAAAATAAAATGATTTTGATTTTATTAAAAATAAATAATATGTACAAGTATATGTGATATATACAATACATAGCAGGCCCTATCTCTCTCTACTTATTTTGTTTTGCGATCAGGTCAAGTCTTGACATTCTCTTGAGGTATGGGTCACTTTGTACTTATCCTAAATACATAATTCTTTTTCTTTTCCTTTATTCTTTTATTTTTGCCAAAAATGCATTCTAAATATGTAATATTAATAAGAGCTTACATCAAGCTAAGTTATTATATTTACGGGTATTTAGAGGGTATGTTGCCAAGAAGAAGAGCTAAAATAAAAGAATAAAGAGTGAGGATCATGGATTCATCACCCCGTATACTTTACCTTTGCTAGTCCCTTAGCAAACACTTATTTGAAAAAGAAGTGAAAATCAAAAAGAAAAAAAATCAAGGTTGATTATTAAACTTATCTTCATTAAAGTTCAGTATGGAGCTCAGTCAGACCTTTGGATTATTAGTTTGCCGAAACCTTACTAGAAAATAGGTTTAACACTCAACAGTGTCTAAGTTCCATAATTCTATGGTCAAGACTCCCTAATAAACCATATCAGAACAAGTCTACATACGCAAACTCTAATGATCATGCATCTTTCCTTGTACTGTGTAAGTGATATGTAGCTCCCCACCTCAGAAATGACAAAGAAACAACTCCCTCAACAAGGTAACTCTAATTCCCTAGTCTAGCAGCTCTTTCCTCGAGGAGCGGGGTATTCCCTTTTATGTTCAAGTTCAACCAGCTCAAGAAGAAGGGAAAGAAGAAAATGGATCGTGACCAGTGTAACGTATCCCTTAGAGCAAAGCTGGTGTAGCTAAGCCTCCAGCTGCAAGCTTTCATGAGATGGTAAGGTGGAATACATAAGCTTTTCTTATTTACTATATACACTCCGGCATGCATTTTATTTTCAATTAGGCATGTCCCTTTTTTGAAGTTTTTCATATTTATGCACTTTTTTTATGTGCATATGTACAGCATATCTACATGGTGCAGCATATACATGAGGAGTTTTCTGCTTGAGCCAGTAGACTATCCCTCTTTTGAAGCATTATTGCAAGTTGCAACCCACAGACTCCTGTCTTTAGACCTCAATGCTACTGGACCAGGTTGAGGTACACATCCCTCCCTAAAGGAAGACGAGAGGTTCCGCCTAGAAGTACTACCCTTGTATGCTACTCCAAATCATGGGATTCTGCCTCCTCACCACCTCATCCGTGTAGAGCTACGTGTAAGGTGCATGTCCAAGTCAAGTCCTTATCTCTGAGAGTCATTCTTGTGGTGTTAAGTGTTCTACTTAGGCCTATCAAGATGACATGTGAACATAGCCTAGTGGACTCAAAGAATTGAGTCACTATGGACCTGAAAAAAGTTAACCCCCATCCTATAAGGTTCCTCTGAAGTTAGGTGGATTAAAGTCTTAACCAAGATCCATTTTCCAATTTAGATCCGGACTAGTTTAAATGTCAACTATGATTAGGAAGAATATACAAGCAAATATGTACAAAACTCTTTTGTGCAATTTTTCGAAATATGCAATCTTTCATGAAAATTTTTGGTTTTTAAAAATGCATGAGATGAAAGAAAGCTTTGCGAAATATTTTTACAAACATTTACAAATAATTTTTTGCAAGCATTTTGTTTTTCAAAACATTTTTCAAAAATTGTGCATTATATACATAATTTTGATACAAAAGTATTTACAATGTTTTTATAATCAAAACAATTTTTACAAACATTTGTACAAAAATAATTTTTACAAAGACTATTTACAAACATTTTTAAAGATGTATGTGGAAGAAAAAAATTAATTTTTTGTGAATTTTAGTTTATAATTTTTAGCCATTTTATTTTCCTAACAAGCTCACACAAAGTATGAGTTATGGCTAAAGTATATATACAATATATACGACACCCCTCTATACTTAGCTCGAACGATGACCTTAGAGTGATCAAAGAGCGATGGAAGGAAGACATAAATCATGCTAAGTATTGGGAAGTGGAGAGAAGGCTATACTACAACGACGAATAAAAGAATATAATGAATAGATGTTGGTGATCCCCCTATACTTAGGATCAAATAATCCTAAATACATAAGTCTGTAGACAAAGGGGAAAACCGATGGTTAGCATGTATAGGGTTTATCTCCCCTGTATTTAAGGTAAAATATCCCTAAGTATAGGCAGCAAAACAGAGGTAAAAAGAATCAAAAGAATAATCATAAGTCTGATACCCCTCTATACTTAGGGTAAAGCACACCCTAAGTATAGCATAATCATGGGATGGAAATAAGGTATTAGACCAAAAAGAATGTGCGATATGGACAATTGGATCTAAACAGTTGCGGAAGAAAAGTGTTAATTAGACATGAGATGCAAATGATGTGAGTCAAAGACCACATCTCATGCAAAATGAATAGGTACAACGTTGATGATCAGTGGATCATGATCAAGGTATGGTTTCACGCGTTGACCGTTAACTTGAAAGGTGGATTCAGATGACACTTCAGATATATCAATGGTTCCGTTGTTGCACACCTTTCGGACCTTACTTTTGTCTCCATTACTCTTCGGTCCAATAATAACTCAGTGACTGGCCATAGTGACTTGTGCTTGATCTCCACATGTAAATGGCATGTCTTGCCATAAATGAGACGAAAGGGAGATGTACCCAAAGGTGTCTTGAAGGAAGTCCTATAGGCCCACAAGATTGAGTTCAAAAGCTGTGACCAATCCTTTCGATCTGGGCGGACGATCTTCTGTAATATAGTCTTAATCTCCATGTTCGATACTTCAGCAAGATCATTGGTCTGAGGATTATATGTGATAACTGAGATAAATCGAGGGTCGTATTAATCCACAAAGCAGATCAATAGTCAGTGCATTGACCACTCAATAAACCTCGGTTAATCAACAATTAACCCACAATATGAATAAAGCAATAAAATATAAAAAATGTGGAGTTAAAATTAATTATAACTCTATAGGAAATGTGTATAGGCGTAAGCATGTGTAGAGGTTGAACACTGGGAGCAAACAGGAGGAGGAGGCAAAGTAAATGCACAAAAATTCTATCATGTATCTCTTCTTCAATTTATTGTTTTTGTGGGTTTTTTATTATATATTTTTTTTATTTTATTTTTGATTTTATAATTTTGTATTTTCTTTTTATATTTTTTCATTTTTTATATTTTCTTTTTTCACTTATACCATAAAACATTTATAAGGCTTAATATATACAATATAGAGTAATTTATTTATAAATACTATTAAATATAAAAAAATTCAGAAAATAATTTTTTTGTGGGGTTTTTAATATTTTTCTAATGTTTTTGTAGTTTTCCAATATTTTTTCTAATTTTTATGTATTTTTAAAGTCAAAAATATCCCAAATAAGGGATTAATAAATAATCCAAAATTTATTTGGGTTTAAAATTGGAAAATAATTCCCAAAATTACCCAAATTAATTTTAAACTATAAAAATAAATATATAGATAATTGTAAAATGTAAAAAAATATTTTTGATATTTAATAGAATTTTTATATTTTTTTGTTGGATTTTTTATCTTTCTAATTTTTTGTATTTTTAGGGGGTTTTATTTTCTAGACTCAACAAATACCAAAATATACTAAATATATTTTCTTTTGTAATTTTTCAAAATGTTTTAAAAAAATTTTGGTATTTTTATAGGTAAAGAGGGCAAAAAGAAGCTCCTTTTCATTTTAATAAATAGATAAAAGGCAACAATGCCAATTAAAAATATGGGTGCGAAACTACATAGCATGAAGCATTTATCCCTATTTTTTTGTGTTTTTAGGAGCTCAGTAGGTGTTTTTAATAAATAGATAGAAGCTACAAAAATATATGTCCTAACAGAGGCATAAATGCAAATAAAAAAAACTTCAGGGGTCTCTATGCAAATGTGCCAACGTAATAAAATGTTTAGTTAATTTATGGAGACTATTTAATAAATACAAAATCCACCAGGGCATGCTTGCAATTTGCCCATCATGTGGAACTACATGTGACGTAGCCTGGGAAAGACAAAAATGCAAATATGAGAAAGTTCAGGGGCCTTCCAGCAATTTTCACAAAATATACAATGTTAAATTCAATTTTTTGGACTTTATATAAGCACAAAAACAAACAGGGGTATACATGCAATTTCTCCACCTCACGTGGGAGGGCACGTAAGGTGACGTGGACTGGACATTATTGTACAAGAAGCTCTAGGTCCTTTATGCAAAATATCCATTTATTTTACACGTGATATTTTATTTACAGTACATAATAATAAAATACAAAAAGTACAGGGAAGAATATGCAAATTACCCCATAATAGGCGTTGATGGACGGCGATCCTGGATTCACTTGAACACGAGGCACACATCCGATGGTTGGTACCGCCTCGCGGATCGGCGACGTGGATTAGATCGCTTGACGTGATCCAATGACTGAAGCTTTGGAGGATCTGATGGTTGATGTTCGATCTGGGACGCCTCCCCAGATCCTACAGCATCTGCTCTTCACGAAGAACAAGGAAGAAGTACTTCTTCCCCGAGCTTCATCCTCGATTTCCTCCCTCCTCCGGTGGCTTCAGATGAACGTGTTTGGCTCTAAACATCCGGGGGAGTGGTTTGCAGCTACAGATGGTTGCGAGGGGGTCCAGGAGCCCAAGGAGCGGCATGGCGAGCTTCGAGAAGGATGGAGCTCCAAGAACCTGCAGGTTAACTTGATTCGAGCCCGGAAGGGCTTCGTGGGGTGCGTGACCTACACAACGAGGAAGAATGGCTTGAGGGGGTGCTCCTCGACCAGGCATCAAGCTGGTTCGCATGAAAATTAAGTTGGGCGGTGATGCTCCTGTGAAGGGTGGTGGTGAGCATCGAATCACAAAACCAAATGGGTTCCAGTGATTCTAGGATTGGTGGCAAGTAGAGAACGCGAAGGGAAATAAAAGCGAAGTGGAAGGCAAGTCGGCACTAATGGTTTGGACGATGAAACATTCGCCGGAGCGGAGCTCCGGTGAACTACGAAATGGGTGATTCATGCTGACATATTACACTAATGGATAACCTAATGACATAAATAAAATGCAGATGCAAAAATCTATCTAAAACAAGTAAATGACGCAGCTCTTACCTTCCAGCGAAGGCAAGGAGCAGAGGTCGCCGGCGCTCGGTGGCCAGGGTGCACCTCCGCCTCCTAGATCCGCTCCAACATCTCAAGGGACCTCCCCCTGTCACGAGGATGCGCTCTAGGGCAAGAGTTGGGGCTTCTAAGATTTGGGGATGACCAAATTTGCAATGGCGCACAGAGGTGTTTATTTATGAACATGACGAAGCACCCTTATTGACTGGGGCCAATCGATGAATCGGAGCTATGTACAAGGGATCTGAAGATCTTTTGTGGATCTATGATGATCCATGATGATTTTCTCTAAAGGAGTCAAAGACGGATGATCCATGGATCGTGCAGGAAAAATAGAGTAAATGGCGGAGAAAAGACACTTCTGACACGAGCAGGTGCTGAGGGGACAGTTGACATGGGTCAGCCGTCAAAGCCCTGTGATTGGTCTAGTTGGGACGACTATAGGACAAAACAACCATTTTATTCTAAAATAATTATTTTAAAATAGTAAATGGTTTTATTATTTTTCGAGTATAAATTTTTTTATTATTTTATGTAGTATTTTATTATGATTTTTATTTATTTTTTGGCTTTATCTATTAGTAGTTAATTTTTAATAGTGTATTTATAGGTATATTCATCTATGTTTTATACATTTTTATTTTTATTTGTAATATTTTATATTATTATTTTATTCTTTTATTTTTTATATTTAGAACTTATTTTTATGAGTATAAATATATTTTTATTTCATTTTTATGATATAATTTATACACTTAAATAAATAAGCATGTGTGTTCTATAGGTTTATTTATAGGTATTTGACCTATGTATTATATACATCTTTTAATTTTAATGTATTTTATTGAGTTTTATTTTGGTTTTGTAATTTTAATAGAATTTATATAATATCTACCATATTATAATATAAAGAATAAAAAAATATGTTTCCCCTTTTATTTGTACACATGTATAACATAGGTATTTTATTTATGTTTTCCCATAGATTTATTTTATTTTACATTTTCTTTTTATTTTTATTCTAGTTTTAATGTACACTTATGGTAGAAATAAAATTTACAAAAATATAAAAAAAAATGAATTTGTAAAAATAATAAGGGATGAATAAAATGAATATTTTAATCGGTATAATATACAATAAGGGTCAAAAATCTAACTTTCACACAATAACTCCAAGAAAATATAAACCACACCATTAAATAGCTTGTGAAAAGTTATATACAATTAGAAGTGACTTTGATATGTTTTGAGTTTTGATTTGAAAGATATGGGTCTATGAAGTTTGGTTTCTAACCTTTTTATTTTGTGTATAAAATGAACACTATGATTATTGTACAAACTCAATTTTGTATTTATATTTACATTATTATCTACAACTTTCATGTTCAAAGTTTCTTCACTTGATGAATAAATAATAAAGAATAAAATAGGTATCAAAAATGCTTAAATAATGAATAAAAGAATTGGGTTTAATTGTATTTCTAGCACTTATCTCCCCCTACTTTATTCCTTGTCGACCAACTCAATTCTTGACTTGGTCTCGGGGTTCAGGGTCATAGAATATTTTCAATATTTTATCATTTTTCTTTTCTTCTCTTTATTCTATAATTTTGGCATTAAAAACCTTATTTTACACATAAATAACGAATGCTATTATGCACAAATTGAGGCTATTTACATGCATTTGCTAGGGTTTTTAAGGCCAAAATAATAGAATAAAGAATGATGAATGGAGATTCATAAATATGGAGTGCCAACTCGATGGTCAATGCTGAACTTGTTAGCAAGGGCATTTAACTTGTCGTTGATAAAATGAGTCCCCCCATCAGATATCAAATTCTAGGTACCCCGAACCGTGAAATGATAATTTTCCTCAAAAAACTGCAAACAATCCTAGCATATGTGGTTCAGGTTGGGATGGTCTCAACCCAACAACTCACATAATCCACAACAAGCAGGATGTACTCGAATCCTTGACTCTTAGGGAATGGACTCATGAAATCGATGCCCCATGCATCAAAAACCTCACAGAAATGAATGGGCTGCATCGGCATCACATCGCGCTGTCCACATGTACCCATCCTCTAACAGTCAGCACACCTCTTCACGAATTCATAAGAATCCTTGAAAAGGGTAGGCCACCATATCCCGGATTAAAGCACTTTTGTGTTGTCCTCCCAGAATGATGTCCTCTTGCCTCAAGCTTGTGGCAGTATGTGAGGACGATGTGGTGCTCCTCCTGAGAAATGCACCGATGCCAGACACTATATCCTCCTTCATGAAAAAGGATGGGATCCTCCCGATGGTACGACTTGGCCTTCGCAAGGAAAGTCTCAAGTCACTTCATGGGCCAACCTTGTGGAACTTTCTTGGCAACAAAATAGTTCACAATGTCAGCATACCATAGGAGCGAGGCGATATCAAGGATCGTCTTGTCTGAGAAGGTATCAATAATAGGTGCAATATGATCTAAATCCTCAAGGTTCTCTAATCGGGAGAGGTGATCCGCCACCACATTTCAGATCCAAGCTTATCCTTAATCTCAATGTCAAACTCTTGGAGCAGAAGGATCCATCTGGTCAATCTGGCTTTGGCATCCTTCTTTGCCATAAGGTACTGGATGGTGGTGTGATCTATAAATATAGTCACCTAGGAACCAAGAATATATGATCTGAACTTATCCAAAGCACAAACTACGGCTAGCATCTCCCTCTCAGTCACCGTATAATTCTGCTGAGCAGCATCCAAAGTCTGGCTAGAGTAGTGTATGGCATAAGGTAAACCATCCATCCTCTATCCTAGCATAGCTTATACGGCAAAATCAGAAGCATCCGTTATGATCTCGAATGGGAGAGACCAATCGGGTGTCTAAAGGACATGAGCCTCGACAACTAATCCCTTGAGATTTTCGAAGGACGCTAGACACTTATCATCTACAATGAACTCGGTGTCTTTCGTCAGCAGATCAGTAATCAGTTAGGCAATACGACTGAAATATTGAATGAATCACCGATGGAAACCGAGATGCCCTAGAAAAGACGGCATCTGCTGCAAGTTGGATAGTGGATTGAGTTTCTTGATGATATCCACCTTGGACAGATCGACCTCCATGCTCCTGTTGGAGATGATATGGCCAAGCACTATCCTCTAGGTCACCATGATGTGACTCTTCTCCCAAGATAATACAAGATGGACCTCGATATAGCACTGAAGTACACGATCTAGGAAGTCAAGACAAGCATTGAACCTGTCACCATAGATCGAAAAGTCATCCATGAAGAACTCTAAACAGTTACCCACCATGTCTGAGAAGATGGAAACATGCACCTTTGTAAGGTAGACGGGGCATTACATAAACAAAAGGGCATCCGTCTGAAAGCATATGTCCCAAACGGACAGATGAATGTCATTTTCTCCTTGTCTTCGGGTGCTATGGCCACCTGGTATAGCCGGAGTACCCGTCAAGAAAACAGTAAGGACTCATCCCAGCTATCTTCTCTATAATCTGATCAATAAATGGTAGTAGGAAATGATCCTTCTTGGTGGCATAATTCAATGGTCTGTAGTCCACACAGACCCTCCAAGAAATGGGTATCCGGGTAGCTATCTCCTCTCCAGACTCACTCACAAACTATAGTGATACTCGTCTTCTTGGGTACCACATGTAATGGACTGACCCACTTGGAGTCGGAGATGGGGTACATAAAATTGGTGCTCCACCATTTTGATATCTCCTTCTTGACCACGTCTCGAAGATTTGGGTTCAACTGTCATTCGAACTCACGCGATGGCTTGGTGTCCTCTTCAAGATAAATATGGTGGGAGCATAGGGCTGGACCTATCCCCTGGAGATCAACTACACTCCATCCAATCGCCTTGCAGTTTCTTTCAAGAACCTCCATTAAATGAGATTCTTGATCTCCAGTCAAATCTGCTAAGATAATGACTAGGAACATCTCTAGCTTACTCGCAAGAATCTGTACTTCATCGACTGTAGTAAAGGCTTCAGTTCTAGACAACTGGGAACTGGCAAACCTGTCTTCTGGAATGTCTGAGTGAAGGCTATTAGATCTGAATGGGAGAACTCTCGCTGTATGTGAAATCTGATGAAGGTGGCCCTACGGGTGTCTCTTTAATCTGTGCTGGTTCATTCTCCGTCCTAGTTGTCGGCTCTGTGGAAATTAGACATGGAAAATAATCATCAAAGTCATCCCAGTCAATGCTTGAATCTGAGGGATCTGAATCAGAAGAACATGAAATGTATTCTGCTTCGTTATCCTGACTACGATCATTAGCCTCACATGTGTCCGGTGCCAAGAGTGTGCTCTCCAAACTCTCATCTGCCAAAATCTGTAACTCTACAGTGTCTGATGGCATGATAAAAGCTCGTGATACAGGATTAGAACAAGATGCCTCATCATCTATAATCACAAAGTCGCACTCCTGGTGGATGTCTCGCTCTGCATTTGTCATCTACTCTGTATCGCTCGACTGCTCTGAGTAGGCTGAATCTCTCGCTCTGATCTCCTCGTTTGTCTCTATTTGTATACTTTCACCCTCAATGCGAAAGTATGCCTCCCCTCAGTCATGGTCAGACACCTCCTTCGTTGTGGCCAAGAATGGGCGTCCTAGTATGATGGGGGTATCTGTCACAGACTCAGGGATCTCCATGTCTAATACAACGAAGTCCACGAGGAATTTCATGCCCTGAATTGTGAGGACCATGTCCTTTAATAACCCATTTGAGCTCTTGACAGATCTATCAGTAAAGTAAAGGATTGTCCTGCTCTGTCGAAGAGGGCCGAACTCAAATCGGTTGAGTAAGGTTGCCGGAAGAAGTTTAACTTAAGACCCATTGTCTAATAGGATATGATCAAACTGCTGCTCATGGATATGGCATCTAACATATGGAGCTCCTGCATCAGGTCTCTTAGCTGGCAATCGGTTCTGAATGGCGAAGCAGGTGGCACGAGTAAGCACATGGATCTCTGCATTGTGGTTACTCTTATTTATGTGGATGGTGGTATTCTCTCTTAAATTCTTTTGAAAGAGAGGGATGTGCTCGAGTGCTGCCTGTAGAGTCAGCTGTATCTGAAACTGATCTATCATCTGCTGGCTGTACTCTAGCTAGTGTGTCTTTTTTTTATTTTCTGGTTTATTCCTCTTCATAAATCATAGTGCTTGAGGGAAGGGGATGGTTGGACCCTCTCCAGAGAGGTGAGGGACATGAAGAGTCTCTTATTTATGTAGAAGAGTGGAATCCACACCAATATCACCATGCAACATATGTTGACTCGAAGGAGATACGGAAACTTTTCCTTTATTCATAATTTTGTTCTTTTTAATTTTTCCATATTTTGTATTTTTCTAGAACTGTCCTGAGATACATGAGAAGGTAACACAACTGAAGGAAATCCGGTGGCATCAGTACCACTTATAGCATCTGGTCTGGCAGCATCCACACCGCTCTCTGGCCTAGTGTCTCTCAATACAGTGGCATCATCACCACCATCTACATATGGACTCACGATGGCTTCAGTACCGTCGGTTGGATTAACGTCATCGGTGGTTTCAACACCACCACCACCATCATCATAAGCGGCATCATCACCGCTATCCTCTTCGTCCGACGCTCCTAAATCTCCAAGTGGTCATCGCTCAGACGAGGCGTTGTCGGCTGGCATCCTACCGTTCTTAAGTGTCACAAAATCAACATCAAATACATGTGAAGATATATTACCCAAAGTATCACTAGGAGTGGTAGTCTTTGTAAACTATACCTACTCAGATTTCCTCTTTAGGTTTTTCAGGTTGGGTTCGATCTGAGCTGATTTGGCGGCCTTGCCCTTGATTATTTCCCTCATCTCCTGCCGGAACACGTCCCTCTCTCATCGGAAGGATGCCAGCTGGTCATAAAGTAAGCGGGCAAGGTCGTCAAGTGTTGGGTTCTCATAGACAGGTCCATGAGAACCCAACGGGTTGCCTCACTGGAAATGAGGCTGAATCTGCTATTGGTAGTGAGGGGGAGGCTGGGAGTACTGTTACTGAGGCTACTGCGGCTGCCTCCACTGTTGTCCCTGATGGTAGGGACGAGGACCATACTGCTGGTATTGGGAGTGATGGGGTTGCTACTGCTACTGGCTGCTCTGTCTGCCCTGAGTTGGAGGCTGCTGCTAAGACGAGATACCTTCGGTAGAGCATCTGAAACCCGGGTGATCATGATAGATCATGAAATGTTGTTGGTACCGGTCGTACCAAATCTCGTTGGCTTCTATCAACGGTTCTTGCTCGAAAGAAGGTGGGGAAAGAACTGCTAGGGGCTGATCCAGCTGGTAGACCACCATCTGAGTGTCCTGAGATGGTGGTGGCTGTGAGTAGTAGTGCAGCTATTGGATTGGCTCTGCCTGAATGTGGAGAACTTGACTGTATGTGGCAGAAGGCTGGGTAGAGTTGCTGCTAGGATCAGTTTGTAACCTAAGAGTGAGTTGTGGAGCCGTCTATGCCTCCTTGAGACACATGATCTGAGTCTTCAGGTCACTCAATGTCTGTGCCAACTGGTCGATCTAAGTAAGGCCATGGAACTGCTTCTTCTCAATAATCTCGATGCGGTCCAGCTTCTCGTTGATGATCCCCGTGTCTACGGTTGAGGATTCGACTTGCGTTGCTGCTGACGAAGTAGAAGGATCGGCATCGACTCGTGCAATCCTCTAATATGAGATCGCATGTGGGAGGGGCTTCCCCTAAGTGTAAACCATAGTCTCGGACATCATAGTATAGTTCTCTGTCAACGACTCGTAGATCTCCCAGACTTGGTCCTCATCCTTGGCGAAATAGGACCCTCCACATGAGGCGTTCACTAGCCCCTACAGCTCCGGTGTCAGCCCACAAAGAAACTCTAGACTAGATTAGGCTTGGATATGTGGATATCGATCGATGAGCTCTCTGAATCGATCTCTGGCCTTGTGAAACTTCTCATTTGGGATCATAGGTAAGTTGTTGATCATGGCTTGCACTGCATTGGTCCGCTCAAGTGGATAGTACTTGCTCAAGTACTCAATCCGGAGCTGATCCAAGGTAGTGACATACCTCCCCAAATGTTTCAGCCAATATGCTGCTCTGTCAACTAAGGAAAACGGGAAGGCGATCATCTTGATCATGTCCTCGTCCAAGAATCTGTCATGTACAATACTTCATATCATCTCGAGCTCCTAGAGATGGAGGTCCGCTCCTCAGTGTCTAGCCCATGGAACTTGGGGAATAACTAAATAGTCTGGGGGTGAAGCTTGAAGTCGCCCAGGATCTCGGGAAGCTGAATCCAACGGTGGGTGAGAGTTGCACAAGGTTGTGCAACTGTCTCATCGGTTGTGGTTGCCTGGCTGGCTCCTGTGGCTCCTCGGGTCTTCCATCTCCTCCTCCAGCTACTGGTATCTCTCTATTGGCTAGTCTCTGTAGCTCTACTCTGCCGGCTCTCATCTCTGTCAGCTCTCGTCGCACCTTTGTCATGAATGCTGCATGGTATCAAATATGGTGTTGCATGGTCTCCAAGGAGGCTAAGAGCGTGTTGTTGATGGTGGTCTGGTTAAGTACATATGCTGATCCCTGTGGCTACTCATCGGTGCATTCCTCACAGCTGTCCAACTCTCGAGTCTCTGCAAAGGAAACATACCCCAACTCAGGTGCCATCAAGTGGACAAATAATTGTGTTGGCCTCAGCTCTGGCACCTCAAGACTGTAAGAAGAGTGTCGAGGGGGAACAGGGTGGTAGCAAACTCTGGTTCAGAGAGCTTTTCTGGGATCTCTGAAGCTTCCCTAGATGAATGGAAAGGAGTGCTTGAAAGCAGTGCTGTCAAAGGCATCCTGAGGGACCTCCTTCCAATCATCGTGATGTGGGGATTTATGAAGATGAGTTCTGGATGCAAACAAGATAAGAAGACAAACCCCTTTTTCACCTACTCAACACTCGAACTGATGACCATGAGAGATAGGTTATTAATCTTGTCAGTTTTTATTTAGGTGACAAATCAAGATATCAGAGCGATTAAGCAAGATGTTGGGAATCCAATGCTCCCATAAGACTGGCCTGAACCTTGCAACTAATTTTTCCCAGCTAATATGGGTGCGGACCATTTACCAGCTACCTGATCTGCCCAATCTGCTAAGGAAGTCCTTGACCGACTACTGGCTACCGGTGAAATCCTCACCAGAGAACAATCAGCTACGAGACCAGTAGTCTGAAAGGGGTTTGGATGTGGATCTATCCTTGTGTACGGGTCACTCTCTCTCTACAGATAAATAATCAATGAGGGGTGACTCTCCCCAAAATAAGATTTTTTTAAATGAAGTCTGTTTTTGGGTCAAGTTTGCATTAGCAGTCCCAAATTTATTTTGTTTTCACTTTTTAAGTATTTTCTGAAATAAAACTATGCCTACTGAATTTTTTGATTTTCTTGGTTATTTTGAGTCCAATAAAACTAGGGGAGAAAGTCAAAAAAGCCGATGCACGATCAAATACTATGATGCATGCAGAGATAGAAATTCGTACCTGACTCCAGCACTCTACATGTAGGGTGATCCGCGTATAAAATTAAAGATAAAAATAAAACTACCTATATGATGCAACAAGGAAATCGGCCTTAGATGAGCAATTTCTATTAATCGTGAAGCACAACAGTTAACTATCAAGAAGAGAGTCCGGAGTCCGGTCTCTGATGCAAATCGGTGCCCACCACAATGGGTCCTGCCAGCATTGTATATGACCTTTCTCGGTATGTGGACTCTAATCCCAATATGTTAACTTTTTAATTTTATTTTTAGCTAGTCCAATTACGATCTATAGGAACATATAAGCAATTAGATGTGGGGCCTCATCTAATTAAGCCACAATCAACAAAAATCCTAAGACTAAGGGCTAAATCCTCGAGAATCAAAAGAAAATAAAGTCGATAAAACAAAACCACAAAAAAGCCACGGTGAGGTCCCCTGAGTACACCGGTACTCGGTGAAATAGACCCCGAAATGTCTAAGTGTCCACACAAGTGTCCAAGAGTATAATTATTACAATAAAAGAAGGTTTACAAAAATAAACAAATCTATGAAATATAACTATTTTCTCCTACTCCTCTGATCCTCCTCACGTGCGGTCTCCAAAAGAAAGCTGAGGCATCCTCGGGTGGTTCTTCGCACAAAAAGTGAAACAAAAGAATGTAGGAAAACAATTATATCAAATAGAGACAAGAAATGAACAAAAGTGAAAAATGATTACTAAGACGTGCTCCCTGGCAATGGCACCATTCTGATGAGCATTTGAACAATTAGGGCTAAGTATCAAGTAATATACAAGGTCATTTCAACCCCAATCAATAAGGGAGGCTCAATCAAAAAGAATAAACAAATCAAAATAAATCAAAAAAACATGCAATGTAAGCGGTTTGCTATTTAATTTACCTGGTATAGATGGCATAGTCGAACACATGAAGCACGAAAATACTACGAAGCAGTGTTTTTGAAACCGGACCGGACCGGCCGGTTCGACCGGTCCGACCGGTGAATCGGGTCTAGACCGGTCCGGTTAACCGGTTTAGGCTGGTTCGATTCGATAATTCTAATTTTAGTTAACCCGTCCGGTTCAATCTATTTTTTTGACCCGGTTTAACCAAGTTCAAACGAAGTTGAACCGCATTTAATTTTTAAATTATTTAAAAATTTTGTTGGTAGTGGGAATTGAACCCATGACCTTTGGTTACCTATTTGACACTTCTAACCAACTACACTAACACAACTTTTTGCATGTATTGGCTTTTAAATATAAGTAAACTATTATCATGTTATACATCATTTAGTCCAAATAATATATATATATATGTGATATGTATGACATTTGATGGTGTATAAGAAAAAACTTTATTTATAGTTCGAAATATATACAATATCTATGTATTTTATATATATTTTAAGTATATTTAAGTGTATATTATATATATATATTATTTCATTTCGGTTTGATTAGCCGGTTCAACCACTTTTTTTCACCGGTTCGGTTTAATCTGATTTTAAATAATGATGACATCATCATCCGGTTGAACCAGTTTGATTACATGGTTCAACCAGATCCGACCATTTCAACAAGGTTTCTGGTTCGGTTTCAAAAACTTTGCTATGAAGTAGCCAACATTTTCAGAATTAGGCAATTTTTAGTGGTTTTTTATTTTGCAAATTTTTAATATTTAATAAGAAAAAAATCAATTAATAAAGAAAAATGAACACAGCAATATTTTTGTATTTTTCTTTAAGGTTATGAATGCTCAGAAAATTGAGATAAAAATATTTTTTAGATTTTTTAGGTTTTTGAATGTTTTTGGTAATTTTATGGGATTTTCTAATTTTTTATAATTTTATAAAAATAAAAAAAACTTATCAACAATGCAAATAATGCACAACCAGGACTAAATTGTAAATTTAAAATAATTAAAATGCCCTAAATCCCTTGATAGCAATTTTATGATAAAATATGAATTAAAACCTACAACAGGAACTGAAATTTTGAATTTTGGGATTTTTTTCGATTTTATATGTTTTTATAAGTTTTTAGGTATTTTGTAATTTTAGAGTTTTTAGAGTGAATTTTTAAACAAAAATAATATTGGAAATAAAGCACATAAAAAGGCACACATTAGAATTTTTATAGGATTTTTAAAGCATTTTTACAATTGTTGTGTTTTTTTAACTTAGACAGGACACTTTTTAGGGTTTTTTGAATTTTTAAAAATAGAAAATGCAAAGAAATTAATCCATTAAAATCATGATAAATATTACACACTAACAAGAGTTAAGGAAATTTTTAGGCGATTTTTTGAATTAATTTTTTATTTATTAAGTATAATGAAAGTAATGAAGTTAGTCACAGCTAACAGGGACCTCTTTGTAAATACTTTATGTTCATATACCAAAAACATAACACAGTGAAATTGTCCGGGGTCAATATTGTAAAGATCCCACTCAATTCACGTACATGCTCAATACATGGCGCACAGAGGTATAAATGCAATTTTCAAAAATAAACATCAATTCAGTAACAACATAAAAGTTCCAGGCAAAATGTGCAAATAACCCAAAACTAACGTGGTACTGCATGCGCTACAAACTGAGAGGGACTAAAACTACAAATATATAAAAACTATAGGTCCGATGTGTAAAAGTTTGTAACTACAATATTTATTTAATGGACTAAAGTTAAATAGTTAAACATATAGGGTAAAAAGGGAAATTTACCCTTTCGAGGAATGTGGTGCACGTGGAGGATGGCATTGGCGTACAGTGCTCATTGCCTCCTGCTGTCGATCTAACAGTGCAGAGAATGTCTTGAATGTCTGGGTCAGATGCGTCAGGGGGCGTCAGATTTAACAGCTGAAAGGTTGCTCTGTCAAGCGGCTACGATGGAATCTTACAGAAGGTGTATCATCCAACAGCGGGGAGCGGGTCTACAAGAACTCTTATTGGGTGAACTTCGATCGAGCAGGGGAATAGATCTGCCGACCCGATGGAAGATCTAGAATCTATGGCAGAGTCGTGGAAGCACTGCGCGTCGGACTAGGAGCTTCGATGAAGATGATGACGACCATATGAGTGTGGCAGTGGCTACTCGCCTGGATCTGCTCTGGCTGAGCAGCTGAGGGTTCAAAGTGGCCTCTTCAAGTGCAACTGCATATGCAAAGGGTAGAGGGGACTCGGGGCTATGATCCGGTCCGGGTTATTGCTTCAAAAGATGAGGGAAGCGAGGTGGATGGTGGTTGATCTCTGGTGAAGGTGTAGGAAGGAGATCTATGTCCTAATCTCGACCTGATGGTTGAGATGTAGGGCGATCAGACTGTGTAGGAAGATGGAGGACGAGGCGTAGCGTCGATAGGGTGTAACAGGGATCCGACCAGTTGGTCGGAGCAAGGGAAGCGGCAGCGGCGCGAAATGGAAAAGGTGGATTGAAAATGGATCTACGATGGGTCCAAGCGGTACATGAAGATTCGGTGGAGCTCCTGACTTAAGGCGAAGGCATGCGTCGAGGTGATGGCCTCAACTGGACTGTGAATGGCCAAGGAGGCCAAATGCGACGGAGGTTCGACCACGTAGCTTGAGCTGCGTCGACAGCACTAATCTGAGCTCCGATGGTCACTCCAGGCAGTTGTCACTCATCTGGAGTTGGCTAGGGGACGAAAGGGTGGCGAGGAACGAGCTAGCTGGCTGGCAGAGCTGAAGAGGTGATTTATAGGTATAGCCGAGGGTCTGGAAAGATCGAGAGATGAGCCCTAGGAGGATCTGGGAGATTCTAGGGATCCACGTGAATCTTGAGTATACGAGGAATCTCAGGTCCAGATATCGAGGCAAGAGGTGGCCAGAGTCAGGCATGGAAATTCGATGAAGTGGCTCCGGCGAGAGAAGAGTGATCCGACTCGGTCTGGAAGAGACCGTTGACTGGAGTCAACGGTTTGACGTGGGCCAATAGAAAAATCAGGATTTACAAAATATAAGATAATTCAAATAAAAATTGCAAATCAATTTAAAATAAACAAACATATAAAATAAAAAATTTTATTATTTTCTAAAGTATTTTCCTATTATTTTTTTTATTTTTATAAATTAATATATTATAGGATATACGATATATAGTATTATATACAGGTATAATGTAATATGTATTATGTACAAGTATTTTTATTTTATTAGTTTTACATAAATACCCTTATTTTATATTTTATTGTTTTACAACATAATTCTAGGAGCATAAAATAATTTTTATTTTATTTTTATAAATTATTAAGGGTATATAATGAATAGTGGATGTGGTATGTACATGTGTCTTTTATACAATGGTTTGATGATTTTATTTTTATTTTTCTTATATTTTTCAGATTTTTATTTTATTTTAATAACATTATTAACACTATATATAAGAGTGTAAAAGAATAAAATAATTTTGATTTTATCAAAAATAAATAATATGTACAAAAATATATTATATATACTATACATAGTTGACCATATCTCTCTCTACTTATTTTGTTTTGCGATCAGGTCACGTCTTGACATTCTCTTGGGGTATGGGGTCACTCTGTATTTACCCTAAATACATCATTCTTTTTATTTTCCTTTATTCTTTTATTTTGGGATTTTTACCCGGCAGACCCTGTAATCTTTTGCAATTACCACTACGACCTTCGAAACATCGTAATTCCTCCCTCACCCCCGTAAAGTTGTTAACCTTTACCGTAAAGACCATGTAGTTAACCCACGTCCATTTAACCGTTAAGACTAACCAGATTCTGTTATCTTCTTTATATGATATTCATTTTGTTTATCAAATTTACTTTTAAGTGCCACTCCCTCCCTTCCACCTCCAGCTGAACAGTCGGCCCACCGCCACCCGAAGGCCAACACTCCCCACGGCGGTCGACCTCCCACCTCGCTCGACACCCCGTTGCCGCTCGGAGTCCCATATACCCCGCCGCTGCTCCCCCGGCCCCATGCCTCGTCCCCTGCGAACCCGCTGCTCCCACCCGCCTCCCCGCGCAACCCCCGGTCCTAGTCGCTGCTTCCCCCCGGCCCCAACCTCGTCCCCTGCGAATCCCCCCCCGGCCTCGTCCCCTGTGAGACCCCACCCCAGCCACCTCGTCCCCTGCCTCCTCACCTGCGGAAGCCCCCCCGCCACCCCCCTCCCGCGCCTCGCCTACAGCGGCGAACCAACCCCCGCTGCCTCGTCCCCTAAAGCCCCCCCGCCTCCTCACCTGTGAATCCCCCTACCCCCGGGCGCCTCCAGCTGCAAACAACCCCCTCCCACCCGCCACCGCCTCGTCCCCTAAAGCCCCCCCGACCTCCTCACCTGCGATCCCCCTCCCCCCGGCACGCCTCCAACTGCAAACACCCCCGGCGCGCCTCCAGCTGGGACCCCCCCTCCCTCGCACCTCCAACTGCGAATCCCCCTCTCGCGCCTCGCCTCCAGCTGCGAAGCGAAGACCACCCACCTACACTCGAAGCCCCTCCTGCTCACTGCTTCCCCGTGCTCGTTCTTCGGCGCAGGACTCCTCCGACCCCTGCTAGCGGGTGGAATCCGACCTCGTCTACTGTCAACTTTCTCTACTCAGCCTCACCTCGGTGCTGTAGTAGAAAGATTATTTTTTTGATTAATTATAACCGTCCGATCATGGATTGGTTAGATTAACTCGTTTTAACCTTAGGAAGTTAACTCTAGATGTGTTAATTTAACGGTAGGGTTCGTAGGGTAAGACGGAGCAAGTTTACGGGGGTGAGGGAGGAGTTACGATGTTTCAAAGGTCGTAGCGGTAATTGCAAAAGATTACAGGGTCTGCCGGGTAAAAATCCCTTTTATTTTTTGACAAAAATGCATGCTAAATACGCAATATTAACAAGAGCATGCAACAAGCTAAATTATTATATTTGCAGGTATTTACAGGGTATTTTGCTAAGAAGAAGAGCTAAAATAAAAGAACAAAGAATGAGAATCATGGATTCATCACTTGTCATAAACTAGGAAATAGGGAGACATTCCCAAAAGTGACTTGTACGTGATCCGATAGGCCCAAAGGATTGAGTCGAGAAGTTGAGACCGGTTCTTCCTGTTGGGTCATACAATCTTCTGAAGAATTGTCTTAATCTTCCTATTTGAACATTTTGCCAGGACATTGTATTATGGGTGGTGTCGACAAGAGAGACGATGTTCAATGCAACATTCTTGTGTCAACTTCTTTACTTCTCTATTAATAAAATGGCTACCATCATCGGATATCAGAATCTTTGGAATCCCAAACCTTATAATGATGTGTTCTTTCAGCAACCGGCAAACGATGCGATTGTCAGCAGCTTGGGATGGGATAGCCTCCACCCAACGACTGACATAGTCGACAGCGAGCACAATATACTCACATCCATAACTGTTGGAAAATGCGCCCATGAAGTCAATGCCCCATGCACCAAATATGTCAGAAATCTAAATGTACTTAAGGAGCACTGTGTATCTAAGTCCTTTAGTTCCACACATTTTCTGAAAATCACTGTAGCATTTCAAAAATCATTTACATCTTTGAAAAAAGCCGGACACCAAAGGCTGCATTGGAGCACTTTCACTACCATTCTTTTCCCATAGTTGTATCCTCTTGATTCTTGACTATGCAAATGTTTGAGGACACCATGGACTTCCTCTTGAGAAATGCACCTTCTCCCGATGCAATCTTTCCCCTCTTAAAACAAATACGGATCCTCCCACTGATAGAAATGAATATCTTAAAAAAATATCAATTTTCAGATTCAACCAATCTTACGGAGTTCTCTTGGAAACATGATAGTTCACAATATCGATGAACCAAGGGTGCGAGATGACTGACCGGATTGTCTCATCTGTAAAAAGTTCAGTAATCAACAATAAGATCTTCTCAAGAAAGTCTGACTCTGGTAATCTTGAAAGATCATCTGCCACCAAATTTTTTATTCTAGGTTTGTCTCTGATTTCAAGATCAAATTTCTGGAGTAGAAGGATCCATGTGATTAGTCTTGGTTTGGCATCTTTGCTTTCTAGGTACTTGATGGCGGAATGGTCTGTATACGCTATAAATTTGGATCTAAGAAAATGAGATCTAGATTTCTCCAGGGCAAAGACAACTGCTAGAAACTCTTTTTCAGTTACGGTGTAGTTCTTTTGAGCATCGTCAACCGGCTAGCATAGTTAATTGCAAATGGTAAACCATCTCGTATCTATAACAGAATTGCTCTAGTGTCATCATCTGAAGCATTTGTCATGATCTCAAATGGCAGAGACCAATCTGGCAGTTGTAGGACAAGGGCATGAGTAATCAAATCTTTTAACTGATTAAAGGTTTAGAGGACTCGGGCATCTACAATGAAATCTTCCTCCTTGTCCAGAAGCTTAGTCAACAATCGGGCAATTTTGCTGAAGTCTTTTATAAATCTTTGATAAAAACCCACATGCCCAAGGAATGACCGGACTTGCTTCAAATTTGTTGGCAGTTCAAGTTTGGAAATGGCATCCACCTTCGCAGGATCAACCTTCATGCCATGTTTTGAGATGACATCGCCTAACACAATCCCTTCGATCACCATGAAGTGACTCTTCTCCCATGAGAGCACTAGGTTCACCTCGCAACATCTTTTCAATAGTCAATCTAAATTAGCAAGGCATCGATCGAATCTATCTCCATAGACCAATAAATCATCCACAAAAATCTAGATAAAACTACTAACCATATCTTCAAATACTGCCAACAAACATTGTTGGAATGCCACTGGAGCGTTGCACAAACCAAACAGTATTCTAAGGAAGGTATATGTCCTAAATGGATAGGTGAAGGTGATCTTCTCTTGCTCTTCAGGAGCTATCACGATATGGTTGTAACCATAGTTTCCGTTTAAGAAATAGAAATACTTCTTCGTGGCCAGTCTTTTGACTATCGAGTTGATGAAAGGGAGTGGAAAATGATCCTTCTTGGTAGCTAGGTTTAGGTGTATGTAATCCACTCAGACTCGCCAAGAAGTTGGAACTCTGGTTGGGATCTCCTCTCCTTTGTCATTCTTCGCAATAGTGAGCCCTTATTTCTTTGGCACAACATGCACGGGGCTCACCCATTTTGAGTCAGATAAGGGAAATAAAAATATGGCATTGCACCATTTGGTAATTTCATTCATAACAATCTCCTGGTGGTTAGGATTCAATCTGCGCTAAAATTCACAAGAAGACTTGTTATCTTCTTCAAGCTAGATGTAATAGGAATAATGATGGATTGATCCCATGGAGATCTGAAATTTTCTAGCCTATGGCCTTGCGAACTCTTTCTAGAACCTCGAGTAGACGAGATTCTAGTTCTGTGAGTTATCTGGGAATTGATGATCACGAAGAATATATTCTATGCACCAGCAAGGAAGGCATACTTCATGCTTGCTGGAAGTGGTTTGAGCTTAGGTGGGGTCTGATTCAATTATGTAGTGACTTCAACAACTTTGATGGGCGATGGTGTCAGATCATTTAACTGTGACTTGTCCACCATAGGCAATCCAAGCTGTTAATTCATTGCTACACAGAAATCTTCAATTATAGAATCTTGTTCACAAAAACTTTCAATACTCCTCATGCTCTGCCAAGGATAGTTGTCCAACAATAAATTCATCTGACGGATTGACGAAAATCTCATCTTCTAAAATAGTGGAGAATTCGACTGTGCTATCCACTCCTTCATCAGTCGAGAGGAAGTCGTGGCTGATAATCATCCCTGACAAAGCGATAGAAAAGTATCTAAGTAGAAAATGCTAAAGAGAGAGACGGTTAATCAAACAAAAATAACAAACACAAAAAATATCAGAGTTTGTTTCATTATTTATTTACCCATGCAAGTGTTCCTAGGTTGAACAAAAGAAGTCGAAAAATCACGCTCGTGAAAATTCGAATGAAGAAATATTTTGGTGATATTTTTATCTCTCTTTATTTTCTTCTTTTAATATGAGAAAGCTTTTTTTATTTCGTATTTTAACTTTTTTCTTTTATTTTTATTTTTTAATTATTATTTGATTTTCAAAGTGATATTTTGCAATCAATTTATCTACAATATAGTAGGTGAAAAAAATAAAGTTATAGTGAGATTATATATTAGAAAAATCGACTCAAGAAGCGAGCTCGAGAAAGAGAAGAAAAACAAAACAAAACAGGTCAAAAATCTAGAAATAAAACTCATGAAGAAAACATCAAAAAATATAGTAAAAATGAAAAGAAACACAATGATGATAGAATAATACATTCAAGGTCCACAATGTAGTCCAAAGTCTAGTGTAGAAATAAGTAGAAGAAAATACAACAAAAAATAAGCTCCTCTTTCAAATAGGTCCCTGGTTAGGGACCAATTTGTAAGAAAAGAAACTAAAATTTGTGAATATGTCCCTGTGAAGGGACTTATCTGCAAATATCAAAAATTCTGGAGGTAGGATGGAATCTAGAAATCTTTAGAGGCTTCGGCGTAATTTTCACACCGTTTCGTGCGAGCAGTTATGATTAAAAGTTGGCGTTGGGTCAAGATCGTCGATGAGGTGACATGCGTCACACACATGTACGCCTGGTTCTTCAAGATGTTCTTCCCCAAATCTGACGCGGGTGATGACGCTCTTCTTTGATTCCTCGATCTCCAACAGATCTGCGACTGATGACAACCTCAGGTGCGCTACTGTAGGGCCAGAAGGAGAGCTCCTCTCTCCTTCGAGCTCACCTATAGTGGTAGCTAAAATGAGATGGGCGTCGACGCGACTAATGATGGTTGCCTAGAGTTTTGGAACCCTGAAAAGAAGATGTTGATCTATGGCTTGATCAATGGCGAAGGAAATAGGCTCCTGATGAAGAAGAATGATGAAGTTGAAGAACTCCAGATGTTCTGAGTACATGCAATTAAGAATTGGATACTCGCTTCACAAAGGAATCGACCAAATAATAAAGCTATGCAGATGTAAAGGTTTTCCTAAAGTGGGTCATTTGCAAAAGGAAATTTGAGTCGATTTGAGATGGAAGGAAATGTGGATCTTGTCTGTGAATTGATGAGGTGATTAAGGAAATATAGTTGTGTAATTAAGTCGCCTAGTTGGACATAAAGCTCGATGGATATCTAAAGAATGGAATGGAGAAATACCTGGGAGTGCAGGGGGGTAGGGACCTCAATGGTCTTCGCTCAACAAGCTAGTATACCTGGAGCTTAATGTGCGTGGTGGCACGATGCAAGGTGATGCAACGCCTTGGAACTGCAGCCCGGCTATCCCTCTTCCACGCGGAGCTCACCTTAGGCCCTGTCTTGGATGGAGAGAGGTAGAGAACTGAGGTGAAAGTAGTTCGGTCAGATGTTTCTGGTTTTGGAGAAATTTAGTTTTAACGAAGGAGGTTTGCATCAAATTATAGATGAATCGATTGAAGTTAGGTATAGATCTTAAGGCAAGCATTGATCTTGGATGTGAGTACATAAAAATGGAGGGTGGAGATGGAAGTTTGGTTGAAGAATGGCGCAGGAGTAATTGTGAGAATATGGTAGGTCAGAACATAAGCTGACAACCTCTTGAAGGTGGAAGATGCTCTAGGTGTTGACATGTGTCAGCACCTAGCAGGCCAAGAAAATGATAATAATATATATTAGGTAATAATAAGTAAATGGCATTATTTGAAAGAGGTTTAAAAATGAAAAATATAAATAATTAAATTATTTATAATATGGTATAATCTATTTTTATAAATAATAAAAAATTTTATGAAATATAAATATAATATTAGAAAATACATATATAAGATACTTAATAAATAAGATTTTGACTTTAAATTTAATAAACTTATCAATAACACATTAATTTTATATTTTATTAATTAGTAGGATAATAAATATGGAATGTATGAACTTTTATGGATTTTAATAAATTAATTTAAATATATTAACAAATACAAGTATATACTCTACAGGTCAAATTCACTATAACTTAGGGGTTTTTTTATTTAAAAATTAAAGAGTGTCAAAAATTATGAAATAATTTATGGTTAGAGTACAAGATTAAGAAAATAATTAAAAATTAAAAAATCAATAAAACTATAAATAATGTGTTCTGAATAAAATAAGTAGCCTAGAAACCCAGTTGTCTTTAGGTCTCAAAATCGACATTTTGCAAATGGACTCCGATTTTAGAAAAATCACTTCATTAATTAGATAATAATATTTTATGAATTTTAAAGGTGAGTAGATGAAATTGGACTTCATATGAGAAAGTTATGATGTTTGGAAGTTGAGAAATTGACGATTTGAAAGTTGGATATCTTGGCATATTTTGATAATATTTTTAATTTATTTTACATTTTTCTATACATTTATAGAATAAATAGGAAAAAAGTTTGGTGAAAAATATTCTCAAATGAATTAATTAGAAATCTTTGAAGTTTTGGTATTTATTTGATGATTAAATGAATAATGTGTAGAGTGTATAAGTGATTCTTTTTGTGGTTTTCTTCGTTATCCCTGCTTACTTATTTGTTTGTCGACTAATTCATGCTGACTTGGTCTAAAAGTTAGGTTACATAAATATATCTATAAACTATATTTATATTTTATAAGTCATATTATACATAAATGCATATCTACAATCTACCTTCTTTTTGTTTTCCTTATTTTTATTCTTTTATTTTTTTACATGTTTTTGATGCATAAAAGCTCATTTTTATTCATGAATGAAGTTTTGTTAATAAATGGAAATTAATGAATATATACATGTTAAGGGTTTTGAAACAAAATGCAGAAAGCATGTTAATGAATCATGGATTCATCAGGGTCTCATATCATCCATAAATAGGTTGGTATCTCTGATCTCTACTAGAAAATCATAGTCTTTTATTCTTTGTTTTATCTGCTCACTCTCGTCTGATGCAGAATCTGACAGTTTTGGCACTTGAATCATCTGAATTAGCACCTTGTCGCTGCTAGAATGAAATGTAATATGCTCGGTGCCTTAGTCTACCACTGCTTCGGTTGTTTGCAGGAACAGTCGTCCAAGTATAATCGCGGTATGTAGTAAAGGAGAGGAGGTATCCATGTCAATCATGATGAAGTCCATAAGAAATTGCATCCCTTGAATGGTGACAATGGCATCCTCTAGAATGCACGGGGCTGCTTGATTCATGTATCTACAAAGTGCAGAATCATTCTTGCAGACTTGAGTGGTCCCAACATGAATTCTTTTAGCAATAAAACATCAAATTGATTGACGATCTGTTATCAAGAAGTGTTCGATTGAACTCTTAGTCGAACATCTAGCATCTAATAAGAGTAGCTCCCATGTCTTTCTTCATTCTTGGGAGATTGATGATTGCGTTGACAGTGGCGGCAGTTAGTATATGCTTCACATTTCTTTCTATAGACCGACGCAGTTGTCTTTTTTAATTATATATTTCCTTCAGTCCTTTATTGATATTTGGTATGCACTTGATGGCCTTTAGCAGAGGCATTTTTAGAACAAGATTCTAAATAATTTCGACCACATCACGATCAGACAAGGTGGTTTTCAAATGTATAATTTTTTTTTGGATTTTCTCATTGCATCATGAAATGGAATATTTACAGAATCAAAAGTAGAGTTCTTATTTACATCAAAATCAATGTCCACATCTGGCTGTACAAATGGATGACTAAAAGAAACATGATCATCCAAAATAGGTGGGCATCCCAAAAATATAGGTTGTGCTCCATCGGTTGGTACTTGGTCGGCTATCGACGTTGTCCTCTCCATTGCTGGCATGTTGTCACATCGGTTGTTGTTGTTGTTGTTGTCTTTTTTGGTATTTTTTATTTTGCTGATTTTTAAATTTTTATTTGTGGTACGTCTCCTCCATTTTCTTCTTCCTCACCTAGTACGGTTGTTGAATTGGCTGACGTAGAAGATGATGATGATTCGCCAAGCGAAGCTTTATTTTTCCCCTTAGTTGTGGTAGAGGGTTGCAAGTTCCTACCACTTCTGAGAGTGATAACATTAAATAAAAACATACGAAGCACATCTGATTCTATTATATTGGACGGGACATCACAAACTACCTATTCTCTCTTTCTGATATTATTGAGGTTTGCCTCCACCTATGCTGGACTGGGAGTTTTGGCGGCGGTGAGAGGCCATCGAGCTTCTGGCTCATTTCTGCTAGGCTCTTCACCAATTGAGCCAAGTAGACTAAGGCAAGGTTAACGAGAGTAACCTTGGACGGACCAACGAGCTATCCAAATGGAGACTGTGAATGGTATGGAGGCCGGTTATAGGAATATTAGGAATTGTACAATGAAGAAGGTTGATATTGGTGGAGTTGAGGAGGATACTGATGACAAGGAGCAACCATGTACGGTTGATACTGCTAGTGCTAATGGTATTGCAGCTACTGGTACTAACTATGTCTCCAATTGTTCTGATATGGTGGGGACTGCTAAGGCCGATTGTTCTAAACATATTTCCATCCAAGATGTTGAGGGAATGGACAGCTACCTGAAGACTGGCCATGTTGATGTCTGCCTGGATAGCCTAGTTATGCAGAATTCGACCATACACCATTCACCTCTTGAATGAGAGGTGGAGGTGGAGAACATGGGTCAGGAAGGATCAAAAGCTTAAGCTGGTAGACAACCAACTACTACTATGGCTACTAAGGTGATGTCGTCTTGGAGGCTTGCACGTAGTTCATGTGTTGAACCCCCGGTTGCATTGGACTCTGTTGAGGGGTGTGAGACGATGAAGGCTCCTTTGCCTTGGCAGGAGTCGTAACTGATGCAGAAACTGACTGGCAAGAGTTGATTGTACTCACTAGTCACTAGTCGCTCCAGCTACTTGGTGATCTGATCTAATTTGTCCAAATTATGCATCCTCTATTCGATCACAGCAAGTTTTTCCATGTCTTGTGATCATTTCTCGATTATGTCCACTTTGAACAGGTGGCTCCCAATTATGCTCAGGTTGGAACTCTCATACTTGTCTGGATCATGAGATGCCTCCATATGCACTGACTTCTGAAGATTTTATGGTTGGCGCTGATAGGTGCGAGATGATGACAAGGCAGCCTTTCCTTCGGCCATTCTTCGAAAATCTGCCAGATGACGTCCTCATCCTTGTTGAAATGCGACCCACCACAAATGGCATCTACGAGCATTTGGCTCTCAAGAGTGATTCCCCCAAAGAAGTGTTGGACAAGGTTGGTCCTCAGGATATCATGGTGGGTATGCTTCTCTTGCGAATTTCTGAATTGCTCCTAAGCCTCGTCAATAGACTCGTATGTGGATTGGGTGAAGTTGGATATTCTGGCTCACATTTGATAGAGCTAGTTGAGTGGGTAGAATTTGTGAAAGAAGGATGACTTGAGCTCCTCCTAGGTAGTGACAACTATTCCCAGATGATTAATCCAATAGAGTGTATTTTCCTGAAGGTTTAATGAAAATGTTGTCATATTGACTATGCCAAACGGGATGTTAGGGTAGTGCTTTGAAAAGTGGCTCTGACCTAGCGGTTAAAAAGTTTCTGTTATAGATACCGCTAAAGAGAGAGTTTTTTTCAAACAAAAGAACACCAACTAGGAGAGAGAAAAAGAATAGAGAGAGAGAAAATGAAGGAATATTAGCCTTGTGCTTTCACTGTCTTTATTTATCCAAGCAAGTGCTCCTGGGTCGAATACAAGGAGACAGAAAATCACATTCGGGTTTCTCGAGTAAGAAAATTATTCTTGTGATTTTTTTTCTTCTCTTCTTCGGTGAGAAAACTCTTTTTGATTTTTAGTTTTTATGTTTTTTTAGTTTTATTTTTTCAAATTTTTTTTATTTTTTCAAAATAGATATTTTTCAAATAATTTATCTACTATATACTATGTGAAAATAATAGGGGAATAGTGATACTATAGAGTAGATGAATTGCTCGAGCAACGAGCTCGAGAAGAAATAAAAACCAAAAACAAATAAAAAATTAAAGATCAAAATCCCAACAAAATGTGATAGAAAATCCTCAAAATTTGATGCAAGTAAAATGTAGCCAAAATTACACTAGAATAATGTCCAAAAATATCACAAGTGTCTAAAGTCTGAGTAGAAATGTAAAGAAACTACTCTTCATTCAATTAGGTCCTTGGTCAGGGACCTCATTGCAAGAAAAATAATGGAATTCCTTACACTTAGATCCCTGGAAAGGCATCTAAATTAATAAAAATACTTTTTGGAGGAGCATGTAAATTTGGTTAAGCTGTAGGGTCTCTTTAGATATTTCTCCACTACTTCACTATCAGACGGCTAGTATTAAAAGATGATCATGCGATCTTAGCTATCTAATTGCAGCACGCATTAAAATTCTTTAGTTTGGACATTCGTGGTCCGTTCTTTCCCAAATCACGGCGACGGTGGTCGTGCCGCTCCTCTTTGGCGATCTTGGCATTGCAGTGGTTATGGTGCTGCTCCAGTAGGGCTAGAAGGGGATCGCATTTCCCCTCTGAGCTCGCCTACAATGAGTAGGAGTCAAAGAAGCCCTATATCAAAGCACTTTAGTCCGGCTAGGGTTTCTAAACCCTGGACGAGGCCTTGCTCTGATTTTATGCAATCTATGAAGAAAGATGAAGCTCAAGTTGAAGTGTTGAAGATAGAGATTCCAGAAATTGTTGCGAACCTGCAATACATATTCTATTTGCTCGACTCGTGCAAGAATTGACAAAAATATTATGTGTCCTTGCATGTTATTATAGGGTACCAGTAAAGGTAAATAACATGTGACGAATGGGATGAGTTGAGATAGAATTGTGATCTGGATTTCTAGTGATAATCAAAGAAGGTGAATATGGATAGCTAATGAAGTGATTAATCGGCTAATTTGTGCATGAAGTTCGAGGAGATATGGAAAAGAGTAGATGGGTTCACCTGGGCAAGAAGGGTTTAAGACCCTTCAGGTCTTCGATTGACGGGGTGGTGATCTTCCTAAAGCTGCTCATGGCACACGACAGTGATTCAAGGCGAACAACGCCTTGGAACATCTCCACCCGAGTATCCTCTTCCTCATGGGGTTTCTACACAAATGTTGTCACTACCGATGCAGCCGGAGTGTGGCTAAGAAGTTTGAGGTCCAGCATGATTGTTCTGGATGTAGGAGAGTTAGGTTGTAACGACTAAAGTTGGGATCAATAAATAGGTGAACTGGTGAAAGTTGGGAGGTGATCCAATGGTGGGCGAGCATCTTGGTAGTTAAGGCTATCAAATCAAGGGGTTAGATTAGGTTTTGGTTATGGAATGGATGCGAGAAAAATAGATGAAGAAGGCCAGTTGCAATAAAACTTCAGTAACCGAATCTTAAAGAAGTAAGCTCTAGGTGTTGAAGGCCAGTTGAAACAGAACTTCCGCAACCGAATCTTGAAGAAGAAGGTTCTAGGTGCTGACATGTGTTAGCACCTGGTAGGCCAGGAGAATAAATACTTTGTAAATTAGATAATAAATAAAGATAGTATTATTTATATTAGTTATAAAAATGTAAATAATTAGTTTAACTAGATTATGGTGTAATGTATTTCTATAAATAATATATTTTATAGATTACAAATATATTATTAATAAATAAATATATATTATACTTAATAAATAGGACTTTAATTTTTAAATTCATAAATTTAATAAAATAACATATTATTTCTACATTTTATTTTTTAATAGAATAATAAATAAGGGGTGTATGTTTTTTTCTAGACTTTAATAATTTAATTTAGATATATAAATAAATACAGGTATACATTACACATTTCAAGTTCATCTATAAATGAGGGTTTTTCATTTATTTAAACTAGTAAATAAGGGTTAAAAAATATGAAATAATTTATAAATAAAATACAAGATCAAGAAAATAATTAAAAATAATAAAATCAATGATACTATAAATTGTGTGTTTAGAATAAAGTATATAGTGCATAAACCCAGTTGTCAATAGGTCCCAAAACTAACTTTTTGCAAATGAATCCAATGTTAGTAAATTCACATTCATTAATTAGTTAATACTATTTTATGAACTTTAAAGTTGAGTAGAGTGAAACTGGAGTTCGTATGAAGAAGTTATAAGGTTTGGAAGTTGAGAAATTGATAATTTGAAAGTTGGATTTCTTAGCATATATAAATGTTGGATTTTTTGTGATTTTTATATTTTTATATACATTTTTAAGAATATATAGGAGAAGAGTTTGGTAAAAAAATATGTAAAATGAATTAACTAAAATCAGCGATTTATTGATAAATAAGGATTAATGTTATATATACATGATTAATTATTTTTGTAGCTTTCTTCCTTATCTCCCTTACTTATTTGTTTGACGACCAATCCATTCTGACTTAGTATGAAGGGTTAGGTTATATAAATATATCATTCAGCTATGTTTATATTTTATTTATTCATATTGTACATATATATACATATTTACAGTCTACCTCTTTTTAATTTCTTCTTTTTTATTCATTTATTTATTTACATGTTTTTATTGCATAAAAATGTATTATTATTCATGAATGATATTTGATAAGAAAAGAGAATTAATGAATATTTACATGCATTTGTAAAGGAATTTAAGATAAAATGCGTAAGATAAAATGCAGAAGAAAAGCTAATGAATCATGGCTTCATCATGTGTTGTTCCGCAGATGCGAACGATTCATTTGTGTTCCCATGGAAGGTGGGAAGAAGAGCTAAGAGTTGAATCTTCAATTCGAAATGTGCATGGGCAGGTGGGATTTGAATCCACTCGGTCATTTATCCCGCTCTAGGTTTGTAAGTCTCCTTGAGAGTAGGCTTAGGCCTCTCTCCTCTAGGCTCATCTGTCGGCCCTCCACATGCTCCATCTTCACTTTCGTCATCTTCTTCTCCTCTTGATCCTCCTATTGGATTGTCTCTCCTCCTCGGATCATTTAGCATGTCTTGGAAGTTGACCTGGGACAATACCTGGTCCATGAGCTATTGTTGAATTGCTCGAATGGAGGCAAGAAGATGGGCATTCAGTGCATTCTAGTCTGGTTGCTGGCCCTTTTCTAGTATGAGCCATGTCTGAATATGAATGTGAAAGTAGCTCTTGCACTAGATGGGGTCTTGATCTGCACATGGAATAATGCCCCGACAAGTCTGAATAGAAGCACCAGATGTAGAGAAGTGTTCTGTGTTAAGGTCGACACAGAACTTCATTAAGGACATAGATGAGTATGGAGTGAAATCTATTTCCATCTAAAATGGGCATAGTTCGAACAAGAGTGATCTCAGATTATTGAAGAAGGCGAGGAGCCTGGATAGCGGTTTGCAAAGTCTGAACCATAATCTCAAGAATTGTCCTAAATTATTAGAGATGTCGGTTACATGGAATCGATGTTAGTGTCAGTGAAGTCCCGACTAAGCTATCCATGAGTCATCATCTCGAGGGTCAAAAGTAAGATCAATAATGGATAAGGATATTGTGACAAACAAGGAATAAAAGGAGTGTGAAACAATAGAATGCTCAAAGTGCGCGGTGTAAAAAGAGAATGAAATAGAGGAAATGAAAAATGGTAAAAATGTGCGGGACTGATATTTGAACTTAATCTAAATCAAACAAACACCAAACAAGTTTTGGATTCATCAACTCAACACAAGTGAAGCCGTAAGAGTTCGACTATTTTTATCTTTTCAATTTTATTTTTGTTTTGTAGGCCAAATCTTCTCACAAGCCCTTAGAGAGCTATCCCTATAGGGGAGTGTGTACTGTTGGGAATGTACCCCCTACTTGTTTCACCTCCTTTGTAACCTGTGATATGCATACTTAGAGGTCCTTGATCTTCTTCCCTAGTGGGCTAATCAACCACAAATAGAGAAAGCAAGCCAAAAGGCGAAACTAATACTTCCCTTACAAGTGAGGTACTCGGACACATGCCAATGAGAGAGACACCCCCAAGAGGGCATGACCTATGCTTAATACTTCAGAATAAGTCAGATACTCCACACAAGGCAGGAACATCGTCATTGACAAGGCCCTAGTCTCCTACGTATGATAGAAGTGCCAATACATCGTTGTCCCCGGTGATTAACAAGGATGTCATAGATCGGGATTTGGGCTCTAATCCTTAGGGGTCATGCCTCACTCTATCTGAACAGTACATGAAAATAATAAGGGCTTTATGAACCTAAAATAATGATTTCCATTAAGAATTTTAGTTAAGATCAAAGTGTTATTAGCATTCTCCTTGTTTTAATTTTTTATTTTTATTTTTTTTAGTATTTTCTAATCAAAGCACCTAACAGATTTTTTGAATTTTATTTTTTATCCTAAATGATATAAAATAGAGGGAGAAAGTAGAAAAGTCATGAAGTGGATAGTAGGGTCGAAATCTGAACCACATATCAAATGATGCATGCAAAGAAAGAGGACTTACAGTTCTTCCATGTTCTCTACATGTGGAATTCAAGATAGAAATATAAATATCTACACTACATTAACGATATGCAAAATTGTGAAATTACCCTAAACAGAATTGCTATTAGCGTGAAGAACCAAATGCTAATTATCTATAAATGAGACCCAAAAGTCCGATCCTGGAGACTTCTCAGTGCCTGCCACAACGGGTCCTGCTAACACTGTATCGAGCCTCTCTTGGCGCATGGTTCCAAATCCAATTGATTAGAAATTAATTTTTGACTATGTCCAAGCTTATATCACTATAGGTACAAGCTTCTGTTTAGGCTTTGGACCTACCTACTGAGTCAAACAATCATAGTTCTAGGGGCTCAATCACATAAAACAAATGAGAAGAAGGTGGAAAGTTCAAAGTGTGTGAAACAAATAAAAAAGTGGAGAAAACATGAAAAACTCGACGAGGCCCCCAGGTAAACAGACACCCAGGCAATGGACCTCGTGAAGAAGAAGTGTCCAAGTGTCCAAATTTTTACCAATTAATATACAAAAAAATAAAAACTCTCCTCACAAAAAGAAAATAAAAATGCTAATCTATATGCTCTTCTCCTTCTCTCTCTCCTACTCTCTCTCTCTCCAATTGACACACAGGAAGAAGTGCCAATCTCCTCACAGCTCAGGTGCGTCCACCTCCTAAGAAGTAGCCATCACCATACGATCCCTTGTAAGAAAGTCAACAAAGAAATATGGGTCAGAAATAAATAATCAATTATAAAAAATAAAAGGTAGAAATAAAAGAAAAATAATGCAAGTATAATATACAAAAAAAATGCTACACTCCGTTGCTACCCAACAATTGTGCCATGTGTTAAATCAGAAGGACACCGTGAGGCGATCGCGAGGTCTCGCAAAGCGGACCTCGGTTGCTGTGATGACTGAATATGAGAGCCAACTGACTCAAATAATAATCATCCCAAACCTAGATAATCAAACAATGCAAATCAGAGTGGATAAAAATTTATTATAAACCCTGCTAATAAAAGTTATAGTGGACTCGTATGTGTAGGGTGTCGAACACATGGAACGCACTAGTGTAGCGCTACTATTATTTATTCTAAATAATAAGTGTATATTGTATATATAACTGCACAATATTTACCCAATGTTTTGAGGATTTTTAAATTATACATATTTTTATATTATTATTTATTTATATATTTATTTAATTTTTATTTTTATTTTTATTTTTATTTTTTTATAATTATCTAATTTTAATTTTTTTCCTTTTTTAATATGTAATAAATAAATATATATAACTATATGTAATAAGGTATATAATATAGGATATATATAATATATATAAAATATAAAATATAAAATACATATAAAAATAGTCCCTTTTATTTTTTTAAAGGGTAATAAAATATATTTAAGAATTTATACTTATTATTATTTTTAAGTACATATAATATATGGAAAAATGGGGTTGCCCCACCCCATTTTCCCACATTTTTTTTCCAAAAATAAAGCAATGTATTTTCAACACTATATCCCCTTAATATTTCATTCCAATTTCGAAAGAAACAGATACTCATATGCCTTACATATAGAACATGTAATTTTAACAGTCTTAGAATTGCTATAATCAACCTGTTCTAAATGAAGGGCATAGGAGTCTCTATTTCTGATGAAATTGGAATGACATATTAGAGGGATATAGTGATGACAATACATGGATTTATTTTTGAAAAAAATTAAAAAAAAGTCGGAAAATGGGGCAGGGCGCTCATGGGGCAGTCTCATTGAACCAATAATATATATGTATATATGTATGTGTGTGTGTGTGTCTATATGATCTATATATGGCATTCTAATTATAATAATATCTATGTATAGTCAAATTTAACAAAATAAAATATTTTTGTGTTTTTTTTACATTTTCTTCTAATTTTGGCGATTTTTACTATTTTTATGTATTTTTATAATGCAAAATATCTCAAATCATGGAATAAATAAATAGGCCGAATTATTTTGATATTTAAAAATAGTAAATAGGTTTAAAATTTTACAAATCTAGTTTTTATATGTAGTGAACAATATATATAAAAAAGGACAGAAAACTATTTTTTTATTTTTGAAAATATTTTATAATTTTTTTATTGTCAACAATTGTTTGTGACTTTTTTATTTTCTTTGTATTTTTTGTGATTCTTGGTTCGTAGCGATATAATACAATAGTAATGAGTAGGTACTTTTTTGGATTTTTTAGAAAAGGTTTTATATTTTTTGTATTTGGTAAGTCAAATAGGGAATAAAATATCTCCTTTTAGTTTTTAATAAATATAAAATGAATATGCAATGCTAAATAAAATATTGACGTGGATAAGCATGCCATTAGGAACTTTCTCTTATTTTTGCACTATTTTGGAGCTCAACAAGTATTTTTTGAAAATATAAGTGCAAAAAATAAAAATCAATCATGTTAGTAGGGGCATTTATGAAATAAAATTATAGGCAGGGGGAACATGCAATAACACCACAAAATTTGAACTGGAAATTTATTTTTATATATTAAACTGCAAATAAAAAAACTGCAAGGGTACAAGTATAATTTTCCGAACTCACGTGAGAGGGGCCCACGTGAGCTAAGCCAACAATGCACTAACCTGCAATTCACAAAATGTTTAGGGCTTTGCTATCCAAACTTTTAAATATAATAAAATATTTGCAAGACTATTTTAGAAATACAAAAAGGTAGAGGGGGCGATGTAATTTACCCACTTAAAATGCAAGTGATCGCGTCGCTCTTCTACTACCACATGGATGATCAGATGCTCCTTATCGCTTGCCCCTTCAAATTAAATGGACGACCCAAATTAAATCTGGTCGTGTTCATCCAACGATCGGTGAAGGGTCTACAAGAACGGAAGATGAACTCTGGCCTAGGCTCCTTCGATTGCTCAGTTCTTCACCCACCAATCATGGTTTCTTCATTTGACGATGGCAATGGATTCCAAGGACTCCTCCAGATGAGAAGGTGGCCTTCGAAGGTCCATATGGCTTTGACAAAGATCTGGAGCTTGAAGAGTTCAGAGTTGACCTGGACCTACTCCAAGTGATCTAGTGGGCTCCAAATGGTTCCTCAAGCCTTGGAACTACCCAAAAAGATTGCACAGCTCGAGGGATACTTCGTAGCCTAGTAGATGAAGCTGCGACGCAAGGGAATGGGTGGAGTGGTGAGCCTCCAGCGAGGGGTGGTGGAGCGAGGCTCGAATCACGAAATCTCTTGGGATTTGGGTTGAACATAGAGGGGATACTGTGGATAAAGTGATGAAAGATGATGTGGCATTGAAATAGCAGTGAAAGAATAATTAAAGACAAAGAACTTGCCCTAGAGCTCAAGGTTCCAAGTCAAATTAGGGAATCAAAATTACATCTAAACTAAGACCTAAAATAAGAAACTAAATGCTAGAATTGAAATTAGGACCTAAGAGTTGCCTAAAGACGGAAGAAGGTGGGCCTCAATTAGGTCGTAGACCCAAAAGACAGAACTTGTCGAAGAAGGCTTCCAACGATGGCTGGATAATCTCCTATGACCGCTCTTCCTCGCTGCAGAACCGACCAACCACTCATTGTCACAAGGGTAGGAATTTCGAAGGCTCTGAGGGGATAAGAGTGGCTAAGGAGAGATAAAGGACAAAAATGGTGAAGAAGGTGAAGTTTTATGGGCTGGTGTTCAAAGATTTTCGAGGCTCTATTACGTGAAAGGGTGAAGGGGTTGGTGAGTAGGGAATGGTCGGCGAAGGTTGCGCAGGTGCATGTATCAGAAGGGTGGTCAACTCGAGGGAGAGGGAGGTATGGATGAGGCACACAAAATGGGAGAAGTCATCTCACCCATGAGTCTAACACGATAGCTGAAGAAGGGTCGTGCAGTCGACCTAGGTCAACTCTCGGAAGGCTCTGGATGGTCCGGGTGGACCAACCAGAAAAAAATGGTATCAGAAATTATTTCATAAATTTGGGGAAAAAAATAAAAAATTAAGTATTTAATTTTATTTTGAAAAAAAATGTTCATAGTTTATGTAGTATTTAATTCATATTTTTATTTATTTTTATAAAGTCAATTATAGAAGGTTAATTTTTTAAATATAGATAAAAATACCTTTATTATGTTAGCTTTAATTTTAATTTGTATTTTGTATTTCATTATTATATACAAGCATTTTATATATTTTTAATTTAATTATTTACAGATTTAGGTATTTTTATTACAATTTTCTGAATTTAGTTGTATACTTGATTAATTATGTACATATTCTTTATAGCTATATATATAGGTATATTTCATCTATGTATTAAAGTAATTGATATATTTTAATTAATTTTTTATGGTTTTATTTTATATTAGTTTTGAACATGTAATTTAAATAATATTTATAATTTTATAAAAATAAAGTAAAGTGAATATAAAGAAGAAATTTATAAAATATAATATACATGTATGTTACACAATGAGGGCCCGAAACCTAACTTTTGCATCTTAACTCCAAATTGAAAGAAACTGCCTTCATTTAATGTCTTACCTAATGTTATGAACAGTAAAGGTGAGTTTGGTCAAATTTGATATATTATGGAGAAGATACAAGTCTGCAAAGTTTTCTTTGTGTGTTTTTTTTTCATATCTCTAGAACACTATGCATTATTTTTCTGTAATTTTGTTTTTTCTTTATGTTTTTATGTACAATATTTATGTTGAGGGTTTTATTATTCGACGTGTGTAAAATTAATAAAATAAAATGAGTCCCAAAAAGCAATAATTTAGCAAAATAAATTAGTTTTTGAGTGATTTTATGTACAATTTTTCCACCCTATCTCACCGTACTTTATTCCTTATCGACCAAGTCATCACGATGACTAGGTTTCGGGGTCTAGGGTCACTCAATGTCTTTGACGCTTCATTCTTTTCTTTTCTTTCCTTTATTCTTTTATTTTGGAATTAAATACAGTATTTATACAATATTTTATACAATTTATTGAGTGCTTATTTTGGTAAATTAATGATATATACATGCATTTAGCTAGGGATTTAAGGCAAAAATGAAAGAACAAACGTGATGAAGTGAGGATTTGTCACGTACCAAGGACCATGGAATTCTAGGATTGCATATTCCTAATTAGATTTATTTTTTTTTTTGCAAAGCATCTTGCATAGTAGAGTGCCGGAGTCTGGTACACAGCTCTAGCCGTGCACACATCATTTGCATGTATGTGGTTTTCTCCCTTTGCTTAAAGAATCAAGATCACTAAATTTGTGCATATTTGAATCAAACTACATTTATAATTTGAAAGTGGACTAAATTCAAGTGGTCACCTTAAAATAGAACTCATGAATTGTTTGGAACTTGATTAGTGCATTGTGGATTGCAAACTTGATTATGATTGTTACACTATGCAAACTTAGGTACACTAGAGTTCATCTGGCCATATTACCCATGTAGTGAGAATAGACTTTGGATTGTGTATGCTTGACTGGTGAGTGAGCTGTGAGTGTACCAGAAAAAGCCAAAGATAATAAGAGAAGAGAGTCATGTACGCTCACAAGGCGAGTTACACAGTCACCGTGATGACCTCTCCTAAGACTCTCAAGCTAAATTCAACAATCAACCCACACAATATAGGAATCAAGCAACACAATCAAGGAAAGTAAGAATAAAAATTTATTATACCCTACGATGAATGTGTATAGTGGACAAGCGGGTAGGGGTCGAACATAGGGAACACAAGATGTAGCCGTAATTATTTAAATGAAAAAATAAAGTAAGTGTATATAAAAGTATGCACAAAATCAATCAAAGTACTTGTGGGTTTATAAGTATTTGTGGGTTTATAATTAAATAAAATATTAATTATTTTTTTGTTATATTATATTGTCTTTTACTTTTTATTTTCTGATTTTAATTTATTTTTAATTTAATAATATATATAATTTATATAAGGATATATATAAGGTATCTGAGGCTATAAAGATAATATGAGTAATATATAATATAATAAATATTCAATAATGAGAAAATAACCAAAAAGAAGAGTCCTTTATATTTTTTTAAAGGCTTTAAAATATAATTTAAGTAATAATAAATAAATATAATATAAATTGCATATAATAATATATAGATATATAAGGATTTTGTAAGGTATACTGTATATAGATAAATATATGAAAAAGAACCAAATAAAATATTTTTATATTTTTTAAATATTTTTCTATTTTTATGGATTTTTGGGTATTTTTCATTTGATTTGAGAATTCAAAATAGGAAATGGGCATTAAATTTCTCAAAATCAATTTTAATATACAGATATAAATGTATATAAAAATACGCAATAGAAACTATTATTTTTGAGATTTTTGGGAATAATTTATATTTTTTAGGGATAACAAGGTTTTTCTAATTATAAGAGTTTTTATTGAGATTTTTCTATGATTTTTGGTATGGAGTTATAAAATACGCTAATAAATAGTAAGTATTTTTTTTGGAATTTATCAAAAAGGTTTTATAATTTTTGGTATTTTTTAAGTTAATCTGGGAATAAAATATATTTTTTTTTTCATAAATAATAAATGCATGCAAAATGGCAAAAAATAATAGTGTGAACAAGCAGCTAGTCTTGTACATAAAGCTATTTTGAGATTTTATAGACCACATGAGCTATTTTTAATTAAAAGAAATGCATAAATAAAACTAATTCAAGCTGGCAAGTGTAATATAAATCTTAGGGGCACATGTGTAAGATAACTAGAAATTTTGAATGTCAATTCGATTTTTAGGTTTTTAATACATATTACAAAAGCTGGGGGTTCCTATTTGCGAAATGTCCACTCACGTGGGGGTCAACATGAGGTGACTTGGCACAAGACTTAAATGCAATATTAAAAAGTACCAAGGGCATACATGCTACATGTCCCAAAAGTTTTGAACTAAATTAAAATATTTTAATACTATTTATGAATTACAAAAAACGTTAGAGGGTTTACTTGCAAATTTTACCACTTAAGGCCCGTGGATTGACCGTTGTCGTCGTGCCACGTACATGATCCAAGGGTTCTCCTAAGACACCACTTTGAATAGATTCAATGGCCGAGATTAGATCTGGATCATGTTCTTGATTGGATGACGTAGCGGGGGTCTAGAAGAACTATTGAAGAACCGACGACCAGCAACCTTTGATCTAATGTCTCTAACTCCGGTAGTCTCCTCTTAATCCAGCAGGTGGCTTCTCTTCCTGAGGCTCCTTCGTGTTAGTGGCGTGCTCCAATGAAGGCGAGGGAGCTCCGAGCACTCATACGAGAGCTGAGGACCAGGAGTTGCTCCAAGTATGAAATGGTGTTCGAGAAGCCTCCCTAGAGTCGTAGACCAGCACCAAAATGCTCCTTGGTCAAGGCTACATCCTCGGTCGAAGGATTAGGCAGAAAAGAGTCGAGGTAAAGGTGGAGCTTCAGTAAAGGATGACGGAGGGAGCTTTGACTCACAAATGCACGATGGATCCGTGGGGAACTAATGGGGAGATCAATGGAGAAGATGAAGGGGTGTATATTAGGGTGAAAATCGAGGTGATCAAACAGTCGGAAAATGATGAATTTCTTTGGAGCTCGAGCTCCAGGGATTTGGGGATTTTTGAAATTAAAGCTAAAGATTCGATTACATCTAAAATTGAATGTGGGAATTAAAACTAGAAATGAAAAGATACCTAGAATAGGATGAAATGGCCTTAACTCGCCTGGAGTCAAGAAGGGGGAAGTTGCCAGTAGAGCTCCTCCAATGGTGGTCTTGGATCACTCCTCCGTACCTCCTCCTCACTGCAAAACCTCCAGACTTCCAGCCGTCACAATGAAATATATATTGAATGGGCTCTGAGGGTCTTAGAGGCACTGAAGATAGATCAAAATTAAGAAGGAAGCTGGAGGAGCTTATTTATAAAATGTGAAATGGGGAACATTGATCGAGGATCCTAGATGAATCAAGGAAGATCAATGGAATCTTGAGCCTTTGCGGGAATTAGGGGCATATAATCTCCAGAAATCAAGTAGCATGCCATGGAAGAAGATGATGATTTCAAGCAAAAAAAGGGACGAAGAAGTGAGCTTTGACAGGTTGGAGCTTGAGGAAGAGAGAGGGGGCCAGTTGACCGAGGACAACTAGCAGAGGCATCTAGTTGGTCCACGTGGACAGATTAGAAAATTTCTTGGAGGAAAAGATTGATAAAATCAGAAATAAATAATAAACAATTTAATTAAATTTTTATTAGAAACGTGAAAAATGTTTGTAATTTATTGTAGTGTTTTATGACCAATTTTTATTGTTATGAGGATTTTTATTACAAGTTAATATTTACATGTAAAATATATGTATAAATACATGTATTTTGGTATTTTAATTTTATTTTGTATTTTATATTTTTTTATTTTATACAAGTATTTTTATATATTTTTATATACAATTAGATATTTTTATTATATTTTTCTAAGTTTGTATGTGTACTTAATTAATTAGGTACGTATACATTATATGTATATAAATGTATATTTTACCTATTTATTTACAAGTATTATTTATTTTGATTTTATTTTGATGATTTTATTTTAATTTAATTATGTACATATATTTTAAATAATATATACAATTTTATAAAAATAAAAGAGTTTGAAAATTCAAAGAATAAATTTATTGAATAAAATATACATGTATATTGCACAATATGAGCCCAAAACCTGAATTTTACATCTTAGCTCCAAATTAAATGAAACCACCTTCATTAAATCGCTTATTAAAAGTTGTATACAATTAAAGTTTTTTTGGTCCAATTTGATATAGTATGGAGAAGATACATGGATGTGTAGTTTTTATTTTGACTTTTTATTTTTTGTGTCCTAGGCATACTGTTCATTATTTTTCTATGAATTCTATTTCATATTTTTACTTGTATTTTTATCTACAACTTTCATATAAAAAGTTTATTGGTTTGATGTATAAATAATAAAAAATTGGTCATAAAAATAATTTTAGATTACCTGAAAATCAGGGTGATAATGTATACTTTGTATAATTTATCTGCCTTGTCTCCACCTACTTTATTCCTTGTCGACCAGTTCATCATGATGATTGGGTCCCAGGGTTGATGAATCCATGTTTCGTCTACTTTATATGGATATTTTAGCAAAACCCCCTTAATAAAGCACGAATCCAACCCCTTAAAATCAATTAATTAACATTTACTAAGTGTGCTCGAATTATTTATTAAAATCTGTAAAAAAACAACCCTTGTTTTCGACATAGATTGAGCTTAATATTTTATATGTAAATAACCATCCTTTTAATCTAATTCATTCTTTAATTATTCTTTGATTAATAAACTAACAAGGTATCAAGAATTAAAACCCATAAAAAGAGCACAATTAAAAGAAATAAAAAATATCAGATATTGTACATATTTTCTTTTTGTCAATTTTATTTTATATTTTTCTAATCTACAAAAAATCCATAAAAAATACATTAAGTATGTACATATTGTATATAAATTAATCAACTAACTAAAATTAAATTTTAAAAAATAATAAAATGAAAAAATATGTATTTTATTATCTATAGAGAGTTGATGAATCTGCATTTCATCATCTTTATTCATTTATTTTAGCATAAAATCCCTTATAAAACATATGTATATAATACTAGCTCCATATTCTTACTAATATGCATCTGTGTGTAAATATTGTGCAATTATTAGTATTTTTACCCAAAATAAATAAATAAAGGAAAAATAAAAAAAATAAAAAAAATACTATATATATGTAATAGATATTGGCTGACCCCAACCCCGAGAGAAGGTCAAGACTTGACCTGATCGACCAAGAATAAAGTAGGGGGAGATAGGGTCCTTAATCAGAAAATCCAAAAAATGTGTTGTAAATATTTTTCTATGTATATTTATATACTTACACTATTTTATTTGTACATTAATTGACCTCGAGTTAAATAATTTTCAAAATAGAAGTTGTAAAAAAAATGTTTCCTAAATAATAAAAATGTTTGCAAAATAAAATCATGTACAAAATAAAAGTAGTTACCTCTTGAAAGAACAATAAAGTGATAATTGAAACACCAATTCCGGCTCCATATGAACTAAAATTCAACCGAATTCATTATCATTTTATTCTAAAATAAATTATCTTTAAAATGGTTGTAGTTTCATCATGTTTGGAGTTACGGTTTGAAAAAAATGATTTTTTGGGGATGGTTTGTGCAATTTTACTATTTATTTATTTATTTTTACATATTTTATTTGTAAATATTTTTAAAAATTATTTCAAAAAATTAAAAAAAAAATAAAAAACTTTTTTAAAACAAAAAACAATCTAATTTCCTTATTTAACTATGTATATAATATACCATATGTATATAGTTAAATCCCTTAAATAACCCTCACAAAAAATAAAAAAACTAACATTTATTATTTAATTTAATAAATTGACGAAAATAAATAAAAAATTAAGTCAATAATTTCAAAACTAATTTCCTTTCTTATCTTTATCTCATTTCATTTTTTTCTTATCTCTTATCTTCATTCAAATATTTGAAATTCAAACTCTATTCTTTTATCCATTAATATGGCTCCTCCTCCCTCATTTCAATTTGATCAATCTTTGGTGAAAGGAGCCTATTCTCCAAGAGTCTTCTCGTTGCAGAGAGGTGCCTATCCTCCGAGCCATCCGATGACAGGGAGTCGGCCTTCGTCGAGGCCATGACTACATTTTCCGCTCCCACAGTAAGATCCATTTTTTCTTATTTTTAATCTTGGTTAATTTTAGTTTAAGTTTTGCCTCTTTAATTTCATTGTCAATTTTCAATCTTAGATCGTAATTAATCGTTAATCTTTCAACCATCACGATTCGATCTGCCATCGACCTCGATTTTTCATCTCATATTCTCGATCTCTCCATTTCACATTCTACCTCACGCAATCTTCCAACTCTGACCACATAAGGTGGTCGGAGACACGGATTCAATCTTTCACTTCGTCGGATCCGACACCATTCACATTTTTTATTTTTTTTATTTGTTGGAATAAAAAATGAAAAAAATACAATTAAAAATAAAAAAATCATTTGTTTCTTTAAAAAATAAAAAAAATAAAAATCCTACAATTTCTTTCTTTTTGTAAAATAAATATATATAATCTACAGTTTATTTTTTTACAATAAATTAAAAATAAAAAAACATGCAGTTTCTTTTTCCAATTTTACAAAAAAATTAAAAAAAGAAGAAGCCGCACCGTTGTCGCCACTGCCATCCGTCGCAGCCACCTGCGACTTGACATCCCCACAGGCCATCCGCCTAGTCGTTGACCTTGGCATGTCACCTAGCCATGTCCTATGCACCGTTCATTGATCACCGCTGACCCTCCTCCACATGGGGCGAAGTAACTCCACCGCATGGACCTCACCCCCGCGCCTGGGGCACCTCCCTCGACGCGCGACCTACGCATAGCAACCAGATCCATCACGCCTTTGCGCGGAGAATCATCGTCATCCACCGGCCATCCTCCAGCTACCGATCTACTGACTTTGCCGACCGTAACGCACCATCCACCGCCTGGATCCCGCGCACCTAGTAGGTCCACCACCCTTCGCCATCTCACCATCCACCGCTGTTCATTTGCTTGGAGGAGAATAAGACGACGACACCCTTTTTCCTTAGATGTAAACGAAGGAACGAATCCCTCAAACCATTGAAATAAATTTATTTGGGGCAAATTGCAAAGAAGTCCCTATAGTTTATATAAATTGCAAATACGTTCCCAACAGATTCCATAGCACATACGGCGCACGTTTTCCCTAGGTAAATTGCAATATTTTCCCTACAATTTTTTTCTATAATTATTTAATGCAAAACATTAACTATTTGCATTTCAGTCCCAATTTCCAGATAATTAGTCTGCATGTTCTTTTAATTCAAATAAATATTTTTGTTGCTCAATAAATTCCTGAAAAATCAAGTTAGACTCCTATTATGTTCATCTTCATTGCACAAAAATTGCATTACAATTTTTTATTTATTATAAAAATCAAAGCATCATTTCCTTTACAGTTTGCACTTTGAAAAATCATAAAAATTCAAATATCGATTGAAAATTCCAAAAAATATATTAGTTCTATTTTATTGTTTCTAAATTTCTATCCAATTTTTTGCCATAAAAATTTATAAAACCCAAAAAATTATAAAATACACAAAATCTTAAAAAAATCATATAAAATGGTAGAAAAATCCAAAAATGTGATTTTAGTTCCTATTTGTAGATATATTCCTGTAGTTTTTGGAAAAATTAAATTTTATAATTTTCACATTCATTTGGTATTTCTAAATTGAAAAAATAATTCTATTTGTTCATTATTTTCATTTTCCATTGTTTTTATTCATTTTAAAATCCTAAAATATCTAAAAATCTTTGAAAAATTACAAAAATAGTAAAAAAATCATCAAAAATATAAAAATATTTTATTTGGACAGTTTTGAGCATTTTTGTCATATTTAAAAAAATCTAAAAAAATTACATCGCTTTTGTGTATAATGTTGTTTTGAAAAATATATTTTTGAAAATAAAAAAATGTAAAACTAAAAATCTAAAAGTTTGTAAATAAGAAAATTAAAAAATTAAAAAAAAGATAAAAAGATAAAAATTCACAAAAATCGAGATAGTTATCATTTGAGATTCCCTTTTTTTCCTTTTAATTGATTTTTTTGATTATTTGAATAACAATCGGGAATTGTAGCCTCCCTGAGTTCGTTCCTGTTAGCTATACACGTAAATTAAATAGCAAAATTCTCTTGCTACATTCTCTTGTGATTAATTCATCTTGAGACAAAATATTCTTTTGTTGCGGGATATTTGGGTTGCAATGATAATTGCACTTTTATATCACATCAATAATTTAAAACCTGAAAAATACCGCCCAACAAAATGGCATCGTTGCTGGGGAGGCACAGTGAGGGTAGTTTAGTTTCTATTTTGACCTGTTATTCTTTGTTGTACATATTTGTTATATTTTCCTACATTTATTCCATTGTTCATATTACTTGTATTTATTTCATTTTTCCTGCTCATATTTTTATAATTGTGTTTCTTACACATTCGTTCTGTCCTTTTTCTGGCGAGGGCCCGCGGAGCCAAGGAAGCGATCCTAGGAGAGCCGAAGTACCCAAGCGAGGTGGAGGTGGCTTGATTATTCACTGAGCTGTAGGAGAGCGTGAGAGGAGGACAAGAAGAATTGAAGACCAAGCAATAAGAAATTAGACATTCTTTTATTTATTTCTAGCATTTGAACTCATATAAATGGACATTCATTTGTTGCGGGGATTATTTCGGCAAGTGTCGGTACACTTGGGGGACCTCACTGATTTTGTTTTCATCGCCGTATTTTTATTTGTTTCATGAGGTTTTGTGAGCTACCTATTCATGCGGATTTTGTGAGTTACCTATTGATTGCTTTAATTAATTTGCTTGAGCCAGGTAATTAGTTAAGTCCAAACACCCTAAATAAGAATTTTTGTACCTATCGAATAGAGTGTAATTGGACATAGTCAAATTTAATTGGTTCTTTCCCGTTAATAGAAGCTATTTTTAGGATGGTTCACTTGTAACATATAGGTTAGTGTTTTTGTTGTATTTAAATTTTGCACGGATCACCCTGCATGTAGAGTGTTGGCGATAAGGTACGCATCTCTAACCCCTGCATGCATCATTGTATTTAATCGTGCATTGGAATTTCCAATCTCATTTCTTGTTTTCACTCACATAAGTTAAAAAGGAAATCAGACACTCGGTAGGCGATTCATTGAAAATATTCAAACCAAGTGACGACTGCCAAAAATTCAGGATTGCTTAAGAAAACTCGACCCTAAAATAAATGTAAGGAAAAATTATTGTTTTGGGGAGAGTTACCCCCTCCTTGTTTGATTTATCTACAATGAGAGAGAGACCCACACACTATGATAGAGACACACCCGAACTCTCTTCAAACTATTGGTCTTGTCATTAGTTGTTCTCCAGTGAGGACTTAACCGGGTAGCTGGTAATCGGTCCAGGACTTCCTTAGCAGAGTGGGTAGATCGGGTAGCCAATAAATGGTCCGCAACCCATACTGGTTGGGAAAAATTAGTTGTGAGATTGGGACAGTCTCCTGGGAGCACTAGGTTCCTAACAGCTTGCTTAACCGTTCTGATAGATTGATTTCTCTCTAAACACTAAAAATTGACAAGATAATTGATCAAACCTTCATGGTCTTCACATTGTGTTGAGTTGGTTAACCGAGGGTTTGTATTGTGTTTGATTGGTAGTGATAGAAATCCTTCCGCATAATTTGTGCATTCACTCATTTTCACTCTTGATTGACCATCGTGCTCTCGCATCCTGCCTATTGATTTCGAAGATGTTAGACAAGAGTATTTCTTATTCGAACTTTGCGAACTCATTTTACACTCCGAACCATTCACCTTCTATTCGGGGAGACTCACTTCCCGAATATTCCTCTTTCCCCACTTCACCCTTCACAACATCCATCAACCCACAATTTGATATTGGCTTTAATCTCGAATTAGTATATGAGACTTCATCATTTCTTAGCACTAATCGAGTGTCATGCACATTTTCATAGTCAGACACCTGACACTTGATGCCAACAAAGGGAAAGGGAACCATGTTGGAGCAGAGCGAGATCAACAACACCATATTAGCCTCCATTCAATCAAGTCAAGCCCAGTTAACAGAGCAGGCTAATTTTAAGACCACATTGACAGACATGATTCTCGAGCTGAGACAAGATAGGAGAGAGGAGGATAGAAACAATGGTGGAGGTGGGAGTGAGGGAGAAGAGCCTAACATAGAACCCATTGCTAAGCTTACATTAAAGGATGCTTATAATCGAGGGGCATGATTGACAAATTCTTGGATACAAATCCCTACAATTCATGGGTATTTCAAGCTTAAGCCCACTATTTTACCTCTTCTCCCAATATTTCATAGAATTATTAATGAAGAACATTATGTACACCTCCAGCAGTTTGATAACATTTGTGGAATAGTATACTACCCAAATATCTCATTAGAGGTAGTGAAGATGACCGCCTTCTCATTCACTCTAATGAACAAAGCCTTATATTGGTTAAATCACTTGTGGAAGGTCGTCACTACTCGGGAAGAGTTGAGGTCCGCATTTCTGAACAAATATTACACACTCGGACAACTCAACCAAATGCGATCCTTGATTGCTAATTTCTCCCAGATGCCCCAAGAGCCTATTCACGAGGCGTGGGAAAGATTCAAAGATCTGACAGAGAAGTGCCCCCATTATGACATTCCAAAGACTAGCCTTGTGTGAAATTTCTTTGGGGTTTTATGTGTAGAGAATCAGAAGCTAGTAGATGCCACTTGTGGGGGGAGCCACTTCAAAAAGGGCGAGGATGTCCTTTATCAAATTTTTTAGGAGATGGCAGAGAGTTCAACATCTCGTTCTTCTTCACGTGCTTTTCAGAAGCACCCCATCACCTCCCATGCAGTACCCCACAAGGTTGTAAATATGACGACATCACATGAAGTTGATAGGGTGGACAGATCTGACCTAACGATCATTGGAAACCACCTATCCAAAGTGGGCATTATTGAGAAATGATCCAAGGAGCTTGAGAAGCTTCAAGTGATCGAATAGAGGACGAAGAACCTGGATAAGCTGGATGAGATAAGAAAGCAGCTGGAGCTTCTTGTGAGTAAGATCAGTGTAGTTCACATTGTGAGTGCAGCAACTGATACCTCTACTCGGGAGCAGACTTCTTCCACCCAGCAGAGTAGCGAAGTACCATCCACAGTTCAGCTTGTCTACTACGTGCAGACCCCTGATCAGGTTCAGCAGCATTCACATCAGATAGTTCCGTACCAACAGGAAGTAGCCTACATTCCTGAGAAGCAGTCTCCACCTCCACCTGTCAAACAGGAGGTGAACGACATCTGGTTCGACCATGAGCAAAACCAGCCACGTCCATCAGGGCAAGGCTAGTTGGGTTCACAGTAGGGTAAGAGACTGCCCACTAGTTTCAGGGAGGGAGATAGCAGCAGTACCAACACCAACACATCCAGCCTCACTATCAGTCTCCACCACAGTTCCAAAATTGGAGACAAGGCCAGCCACAGCAGCAGTCTATGTATTTTCCTCATTCTAACCATTAGCAGACTGTATATTATGGACAGTATCCTCCTCCTCCTTATTATCAGAATCCATATGGTTATCAACAGCCTTCGTACTATCAGTCTCAACGACAGCCAGTCAATGAGCACCCTAAGGCCCCTTCAGTCAACCCAGCTCTTGACCAACTTGCATTGCTCATGAAGAACATGAAAGACCTGAATCGGTACATCAACAACCTGACCACCACCAAGACACTGATTCCAGCACAGGTCGAAGCCAATCCCAACAACTTTAGATGCAAGGAGCAGGTAGCCAATAGCCCACCTATCCCCGAGACATGTATGTTCCTTGATTTTACATGTTTATCTGACACCATTTATCTCAGGAGGGGTAGGAGATTGCAACTACCTAAGAACCAGTTGGAGTTGGGAGATCGAACCACTGAGAGAGCATCATCTTCCACATCATTTCCTTCACCAATAATCGAGAGGACCAATGTAGTAGCACCCAAGTCTGGAGTTTCACCACCTTCACCAGGAAGATGTAGATCACCATCAGTAAGGGAGAATTTACCAGTCGTTGATTATTCCTCTTCACCAGAAGCAGCATCCCGTTCTATTTTAGATTTAGTTTTTCCTTCATCTAATTTGGGCAACACTGTAAAGACTGATTCTGGTTTCCCTTTCGTACATGAAGATTCTACTTTGAATAATGAAAATGAACATTTGAATGTTTATTCTGATTTTGTGATATTTCCTTCTGCTCATAAATCTAAAAAAATCAAAAACTAAAAATAACCCTATCTGATCCTGGAGTGGTTGACATCTTATAGAACATCTTTTTAAATATGTCGCTTCTTAAGGCCATAGAATACATGCCTGCAGTAAAAAAGGGAATGAAAGAGACAAGTACACAAAAGCGTCAACCTAGGCAGGACAGACGAAAGGAAACGGAGAAACACATCTTGACCATGGCCACAATTCATGCCATTAGTAACCTCCCATCCAAAAAGAAAGACAAGGGAGCACCTCACATCCGTTGCCATATCTTTGATCAAGAATTTGATTGTACCCTTCTCGATAATGGTTCCTCCATTAATCTCATGCCTTCCTCTTTACAAACTGAATTTCGATTAGGGCCTCTTAAAACAACCAGGATGATCCTTCAGTTTGATGATAGATCGATTAAGAGGCCAACAAGCATTTTAGAGGATGTTATTGTAACGGTGCAGGGAATGAAATTCCCTGTTGATTTTTTTGTCATGGATATGGACACATCTGCACCATTACTCCATACTAGGTTGACTGTTCCTCCGAATGGCTGAAGCAGCAGTTGATTATGGTACTCGGGATATCATCTTTCACTCTCGCAGTGACAAGGTGAAAATTGAGGTGATCTCTAATCCTAGACCATCACCGCACCTGCAGCAGATGAGACAAAGAAAGTAATATCAAAGCCAGATGACTATGAATTTATTGCTGAATTCCAAGAGACAGATCTTTTCACTGATTTTATAGATACCCAGGAGTTCCTTTCCCAAAAGGACTCTATGGAAAGAACAGTCGACATGAGTTCCCTTGGTGATCCAATTAAGCTAGTTGTTGATGGGCAGTTTGAGCTGATTTCTGAGGATTAATCTATGTTTTTAGAGGCACCTTTTAATATTCCTTTGACACTCTTTTCTAGAATTACTAATGATATGCCTCTTTCTGAGAGTTCTGAGGTACATATATCTGAGCCATTTGTTGCATATTCTGATTATGTATAGATGAGAGACATCTTTCTGATATTATTGTTGAGATATCTGAGTTGTTAATTGATAAGAATGCTGAACACCCTGATGAACCCCTCTTTTCTGAGCAGAGTTCATTCATTGCAGATTTATCAGAGATTTTATTTGCTGAGTCGTTAGTAGCCAAGGTGGACAGTCCGTAGAGTACATATCACATACCGTCTTCTAGTACAGTAGAAGAGGTTATTTTTGAGCCGATTCAGACCCCACCTTCACTCAAGGTTTTACCCACAACGTTGAAATATGCATTTCTTGCAGGTCCCCCCCAAATGTTTCTGGTCATCCACAGCTCGCAATTGACCGTTGAACAAGAATCTTGTATGTTAGAGGTTCTTGAGAGAAACCACAAGGCCATAGGATGGAATATCTCGGTTGTTTGTGGGATTAACTAACCTTTGTACTCGCATAATATCTACCTAGAGGATGACTGTAAACCCTCCCGTGAATGTCAGCACCGTCTAAATCCAAATCTAAGGGAGGTTGTCATGAAGGAGATCCCAAAATGGTGTGATACTGGCTTTATATATCCCTTTTCGGATTCCAAGTAGGTCAGCCCTTTACAAGTGTTCCCGAAGAAATCCGGGATTACTATCATAAAGAATGACTGTGGTGAGGAGATTCCGACCCGAGTACCTACTTCATGGCATATCTATGTAGATTACCGATGCCTGAACTCAACTACTAAGAAGGAACACTTTTCGCTGCCCTTTATTGATCAGATTATTGAGAGGTTGGCTGGGAAAGAGCTCTTTTGCTTCTTCGATGGGTATTCGGGATACAACCAAGTTGCTATCTCTCCTGAGGATCAGGAGAAAACTACATTCACTTGTCTGTTTGGCACCTACACCTTTAGACGGATGCCCTTTGGATTGTGTAACTCTCCCAATACATTCCAAATGTGTATGTCGGCCATTTTTGCCAACATGGTGGGTAGTTTCCTTGAGGTCTTCATGGATGATTTCTCGGTCTATGGGGATGGTTTTGACACATGTCTTGCTCATTTAGACTGAGTTCTTCAACATTGCTGTGAGGTAAACCTAGTGCTCTCGTGGGAGAAGAGTCACTTTATGGTGACTAATGGGATTGTATTGGGCCATGTCATCTCCAGACATGGTATGGAGGTTGACCCGGCTAAGATTGATGTGATTTTCAAGTTAGAGTCGTCGCAAAATTTGAAGCAGTTGAGGTCATTTTTGGACATGTAGGATTCTATAGGCGATTCATAAAGGACTTCAACAAGATCGCCAGATCTTTGACTGAGCTTCTGTGTAAGGAGATTGAGTTTGTTATCGATGAGGAAGTCCTCCTTGCATTCAATCAGATGAAAGATATGGTTACTAGTGCTCCTGTCTTACATCCACCTGATTAGTCTCTTCCTTACGAGATCATGACGGACGCCTCAGATTTTGCAGTTGGAGCTATTTTAGGACAATGAAGGGATGGGATACCATTTGCTATACATTATGCTAGCAAGACTCTAGATGAAGCACAACAAGATTATACAGTTACATAGAAGGAGATTTTAGTAGTTGTGTTTGGGTTAGAGATGTTCATATCTTACCTCATCGGTTCCCACGTTATTGTATACATGGATCATACTGCCATACGATACTTGCAAGAAAAGAAGGATGCCAAACCATGCCTTATCAGATGGATCCCTCTTCTCCAAGAATTTTATTTAGAGATTCGAGATAAACCTGGAGTGAAAAATGCCGTGGTAGGTCACCTTTCCCGTATCATGGATGCAGAGAGCTCTGAGTATAACATGATCCTTATTTCTGAAACCTTTCCAGATAAGGCCATGTTGTCTGTGGAGTAACTCCCATGGTATGTTGATATTGTGAACTATCTTATCTCCAAGAAAGTTCCACAAGATTGGTTGAAGTACAAGGTAGACAGATTTCTATCAGAGATTCACTATTACCAATGGGAGGATCCGTACCTATTTCGTGAGGGTACAGATTTTATTTAGAGAAGGTGCATTCCTCAGGAGGAACACACCAGTGTACTTGAGCACTGTCACAAACTAGAATCTGGTGGACATCATTCGGGGAAACAAACGGTAGCTAAAGTTTTACAGTGTGGCCTATGGTGTCCCACATTGTTTAAGGATGCTACAGAGTATGTTTGAGGTTGTACTAACTATCAGAAAATGAGAGGAACCGTTGGTTCCAAAGATACCATGCCCCTAAGATACATACAGATTTCTGATGTTTTTTATGCTTGGGGCATAGACTTCATAGGCCCATTTCTTGTCAGTTGGGGATTCCAGTACATCCTGCTCACCGTGGATTATGTTAGTCGATGGGTGGAGGCTATCTCCAACTGGGGCCGCAGATAGTAGTACAGTGTGTTCCTTTCTAAAAGACCACATTATTGCACGGTTTGGGATTCCCAAAATACAGATTTCAGATGGGGGAAGCCATTTCATTAATAGAGAACTAAAGAGGCTTGTGAAGGAGTATGCCATTGAGCACAGAGTTGTGTCTCCTTACCACCCTCAGACTAATGGCTTGATAGAAATTTCAATATGGAGATCAATACGATATTGTAAAAACTTGTACGTCCAAATAGGAAGAACTGGTCCCAGATGCTTGATTCAGCTCTATGGGCTTATCGGACGATGTACAAGTCTCCTTTGGGTATGTCTCCCTACAGATTGGTGTATGGAAAGCCTTGCCACCGGCTAGTGGAATTAATTTACAAATATTTATGGGCACTCCGTGTATGCAATCTTAATTATGAGAATACGGGAAAGAACATGAAGTTGGATTTGAATAGATTACTGGAATTCTGAGACTTTGCATATGATAGCTCACTCATGTACTAGAGGAAGTTAAACATTGGCATGATAAACACATTCGAAGGAAGACTTTCTCTCCTGATCAGAAAAGTGTGGTTATTTGATGCTAAGTTGAAGTTGTTTCCACGAAAAATAAAAAGCAAATGGTCAGGATCGTTCATCATCAGAGATGTGCGTGATAATGGGAGTATTGTCATATCTGGGTTGTCATCTGACGTACATCCATTTGTTATGAACGGACAGTTGCTGAAGCCATATCTAGATCATGATACATTCCTGTCCATCGTTGATTCTATATATGTGGTATCTGACAATGATCTTTTGATTCCATTTTCTGTGTATGATACATGAGTTGACAACCTCTTGTATAACCTTTCGTTATATTCTTTCTTCTCTTATTTTATCGTTCACCCCTTTCTATGTATATATGCTATACTTAGGATGTGCTTTATCCTAAGTATAGGGGGGTGAATAATTTGTGTTGTTCATATTTGTCATGTTCATCACTCTTGTTGTTGCTTATACTTAGGGATACTCTACCCCATGTATAGGGGGAGTGATGTTGTTCATATCGTCTCTTTTGTGTTTTTATTCTTCTATTCTCTCGATTGTCCTCCAACTTATTGATATTCTATACTTAGGGCTATTCTACCCTAAGTACAGGGGGACAAGTCGAGCCGTTGAGTCTGTACATTCTCTTCATCGGTTTTTCCCTCTTGTACAGTCTTCTATACTTAGGATTACTTGATCCTAAATATAGGTGGGATCACCGACTTCTATTCTTTTCATCTTTTCTTTGAGTCATTGTAGCATAGGAGTCTTTTCACTTTTCTATACTTACATGTGTTTTGTCTTCCTTTGCCGCTCTCTGATCACTATGAGGATATAGTTCAAGCTAAGTATAGGGGGGGTGTCCTATATATTGTATATATACTTTAGACATAACTTATACTTTTAAATATGATTATTTTTTAGATATGTATATAAATTCGTAAAATGCATGTGTGTATATAGACTTTGATCACTTTTAAAAAACAAAAAAAAAACAAACTACAAAAAAATAAATACAAAAAACAAATAAACAAACAAAAACAAAAAAATACAAAAAAAACAAAATAAAAAAATCTTCTTGTATATATTTTACTAAACCTTTTCCATTAAAAAATCCCTAAAAACTGCAAAATCAAAAGTCTATAAAAATTTGCATTTAAAAAAAATCTCTTTTTACAAGGGCATCATTTTTTTTCAAAAATCCATAAAAAGTTCAAAATTAGAAAATTGTTTCAAAAAATTGCTTTCTTTTTGTATTGTACATATTTTCTTGCATTTGCATGTGTATTTTTCAGGATAGTATTGACATTTAAACTAAGTCTGGAATAAAATTAAAGAATGGAGCTTAGTTGGACCTTAAACCACTTAATTTCAAAGGAACCTTATAAGAACTGGAGTTAATACTTTTCATCTCCTAGTGACTTAATTGTTTGATTCCATAAGACTATGTTCACATGTCATCTTGATTAGTCTAAGTAGAATATTTAGCAACACACGCGTGATTCTTTCAGACAGTGGATAATCTTTGACAAGAACTCTACGCGTAGCTCTTCATGGAGGAGGTAGTGAGGAGGCAGAATTTTTTGGCTTGGAGTAGCATATGAGGGTAGTACATCTAGGCGGAACCTCTCGTCTTCATCTGGGGAGGGTTGTGCATCTCAACCTGATCTAGTAGCATTGTGGTCTAAAAACAAGATGATGTGGGGTTGCACTAATGCTTCAAAAGAGGGGTAGTATACTGGCTCAAGAGGAAAAACTCCTTATGTACATGCTGCACCTTGTATATATTTTCAAAAAAAGAGAAAAAATGCAGAGTCTTCAAAATTGGATAGGCCTCGTTGAAAAGTAGAATCCATGCCAGAGTGTATATACAAGTGAAAAAATAATAATAATAAGAGCTTCATAGTCAAATTTTTGTAAGCTTGCAGCTGGATGACTTGACTACACTGGTCATGCATCCAAGGATAGGTAGCAACACAGGTTACCGTCCATTCTTTTTTCCATCTCCTCTTCTTGAGCTGGTTGTACTTGAACTTAGAAGGTAATATCCCCGCTCCTCGAGGAAAGAGTTGCTAGACCAGGGGACTAGAGTTAACTTGTTGAGAGAGGTTGTTTCTTTGCTGCTTTTGAGATGGGGAGCTATATTTCACTTACACTGTACAAGTAAAGATTCATAGTCAAAAGAATTTACGTATGTAGACTTGTTCTGACCCAACCGTTGAGGAGACGTGAATAGTAGTCTTGTGTAACTTGAAGGCTGTTAGGTTTTTAATCCATTTCCCATTATGTTTCCGCCACACTAATAATCTAAAGTTCTGACAGAGCTCCATACTATAATTTTACGAAGATAAGTTTAATACCCAATATAGTCCTCATTTCTTTATTTTTTCTTTCTTTTTCTTTTATTCACTTATTCTTTCAAATAAGTGTTTGCTAAGGGACTAGAAAAGGTAAAGCATAGGGGGATGATGAATTTGCATTTCATCATCTTTATTCACTTATTTTAGATTAAAATCCCTTATAAAACACATGTAGACAATACTAACTCCATATTCTTACTAACTTGCATCTATGTGTAAATATTGTATATTTATTATTATTTTAACCTAAAATAAATAAATAGAGGAAAAATAATGAAAAAAAGACTGTATATATGTAATAGATACAGGCTGACTCGAACCCCGAGAGAATGTATAGACTTGACCTGATCAACCAGGAATAAAGTAGGGGGAGAGAGGGTCCTTAATCAGAAAATCCAAAAAATGTGTTGTAAATATTTTTCTATGTATATTTGTATACTTACACTATTTTATTTGTACATAAATTGACATCAAATTAAATATATTTCAAATGAGAGTTGTAAATAAAAATGTTTCCTAAATAATAAAAATGTTTACAAAATAAAATCGTGTATAAAATAAAAGTAATCACATCTGGAAAGAGCCATAAAGTGATAATTGAAAGACCATTTCTGGCTCCATACGACTCAAATTGAACTAAACTCACTTCCATTGTATTCAAAGTTAAATTATCTTTAAAATGGTTGTGGTTTTATAATTTTTGGAGATACGGTTTGAAAAACGGTTTTTCGAGGTGGTTTGTGCAATTTTACCATTTATTTAATTATTTTAACATATTGTATTTGTAAATATTTTAATAATTATTTAAAATAAAAATAAAAATTTTAAAAATAAAAAACTTTTAAAACAAAAAATAAACTAATTTCCTTATTTAACTATGTATATAATGTATCATATGTATATAGTATATGTATATAGTTAAATCCCTTAAATTACCCTCACAAAAAAATTAACATTTATTATTTAAAATATTGAAGTGACGAAAATAAATAAAAAAATTATGTAAATAATTTTAAAACTAATTTCCTTTCTTATCTTTATCTCATTTCAATTTTTTTCTTATCTCTTATCTTCATTCAAAATTTTGAAATTCAAACTCCATTCTTTTATCTATTAATATGACTCATCCTCTTCATTTCAATTTGATCAATCTTTGGTGAGAGGAGCCTATTCTCCACGAGTCTTCTTGTTGCAGAGAGGTGCATAGCCTCCGAGCCTTCCGATGACAACGAGTCGGCCTTCGTCGAGGCCATCACGGCATTTTCCGCTCCCACAGTGAGATCCATTTTTTCTTGTTTTATACTAGGTTAATCTTAGATTAATTTTCGCATCTTTAATTTCGTTGTCAATTTTCAATCTTAGATCGTAATTAATCAATAATCTTTCAATCATCATGATTCGATCTGCCATCGATCTCGATTTTTCATCTCATATTCTCAATCTCTCCATTTCACGATCTACCTCATGCAATCTTCCAACTCCGACCATGTACGGTGGTCAGAGAAACTGATTTGATCTCTCACTTCGTCGGATTTGACATCATTCACATATTTTATCCATATTTTTTTTGCTGGAATAATAAAATTAAAAAAATAAAATTAAAAATAAATAATCATTTGCTTCTTAAAAAAATCCTACAGTTTCTTTCTTTTTATACAATAAAAAATATAAAAAATCTAAAGTTTATTTTTTTACAATAAATAAAAAAACCTATATTTTCTGTTTCCGTTTTTACAAAAAACTTTTAAAAAAAAGAAGTGGCACTGTTGCCGCCATCGCCATCTGTCGCAGCCACCTGTGGCTTGACATCCTCACCGGCAATCCCCCTCGCCATCGACCTGGGCGTGCGTCACCCAACCATCTCCTTGGCTCCGTCCGCTAGTCACCATCGACCCTCCTCTGCCTAGAGTGTAGCAGCTCCACCACACGGACCTCACCCCCGCACATGGAGCACCTCCCTCGACGTGCCACCTGCACATAGCAACCCGATCCACTGCGCCTTTGTAGAACCGCTGTCATCCATCGACAATTCGCCATCTGCCGATCGCCCGACTCCGCCGATTTCGATGCGTCGTCCACCGCCTGGATCCCACACATCCAACATGTCCGCTGCCCTCCACCATCTCACCAGCTGTTGCCTCCCATTTGCTTGGAGGAGAAGAAGACAGTGGCACCCTTTTCCTTGGTTGTGAACGAAGGAACGAAGCCCTCAAACCCTAGAAATAATTTTATTTTAGCAAATTGCAAAGAAGTCCCCTAGAGTTTATACAAATTGCAAAGACATACCGACCATCATCTATAGCACATGCGACACACATTTTCCCTGGGTAAATTATATTATTTTCCATGCATTTTTATTTCTGATATTTATTTAATGCAAAACATTAACTATTTGCATTTCAGTCTTGTTTTCCAGACAATTAGTTTGCATGTTCTTTTCATTCAAATAAATATTTATGTTGCTCAATAAATTCTCCAAAAATCAAGTCAGACTCATGTTGTGTGCATCTTCATTGTATAAAAATTTAATTCCATTTTATTTTTATTTGTTACTATTAAAAAATCAAAAATATCATTTCCTTTACTGTTTGTACTTTGAAAAATCATAAAACTTCAAATATCGCATTGAAAATACCAAAAAAGATTAGTTTATTTTATTGTTTTTTAATTCTTGTCCAATTTTCATGCCATAAATATTTCTAAAACTAAAAAATGCAAAATACACAAAATCTTAAAAAATCATATAAAATGGTATAAAAATCAAAAAATGTGACTTTAGTTCTGCTTGTATATAAATTTCTTTAGTTTTTAAGAAAAAAATTCCATAATTTTCGTATATATTTCATAGTTTTAAATTGAAAAATAATCATGTTTATTCATTGTTTGCATTTTCACTTGTTTTTATTCATTTTAGAATCCTAAAAAAACTAGAAGTCTCTAAAAAATTCAAAAATAGTAAAAACTTGTCAAAAATATAAAAATATTTTATTTGGACATTTTTTTAGCTTTTTTCATATTTAAAAAACTCTTAAAAAATTGCATCTCTTTTGTGTATAAAGTTGTTTTGAAAATTATATTTTTGAAAATAAAGGAAAATGAAAAAATAAAAATCATTAAAAAATTGAAAATCAGAAAATTAAAAAAATTAAAAAAATAAAAATATAAAAATTTCATAAAACCAATATAGTTAGCATTTGAGATTCCCTTTTATCTTTTAACTGATATTTTTAGATTATTTGAATAACCCTTGGGAATTGTAGCCTCTCTGAGTTCAATCTGGTAGCGAAATTCTCTTGCTACATTCTCTTGTAATTAATTCAGCTTAAGAAAAAAATATTTTTTTATTGCAGGATATTTGGGTTGCTACAACAATTACACTTTTATATCACATCGATGATATAAAACCCGAAAAATACCTTCTAAAAAAGTACCACCAAAAATACTTTTTCTGTAGTTGCCTCTTTTCCTTTTAGGTCCTTCACGAAAGTTGTAGATCTCGTCGAGATGAGCAACTTTCGTGTTGACCACTTTTGATTTGATCTCATTTGCTCTTTATTTTTCTTTCTATTTTATTTTATTTTATTTTATGTTTATTTCATTTTTAGTTTTTATCATTTATTCCTTATTATTATTTCACTTTATAATTAATTTTATTTTATTTACTTTTTATGTTTTCCCTTTTTTAATCTTCTTTCTCTCTCTTTCCTTCTATCTCTCTCTTTCTCCCTCTCTCTCTCTCTCTACCGAACCCATCCAACCAGGTCATGTGCTCTGCATGCGACATGCGCCTGTCATCTCTCTATTTGGTCGCGTGCCCCTCCCCTTCCTGCATTTCGCCCTCCTTCAATACTGCCCCTTCGCCCACTCCTCTCCTCCTTTGGTCGTTGTACGAGCCACCACTCCCCAGTCGTTACCCTCTCCTTGAGCTCCTATAAAGCTGCACCGACCCCTCCCCCCTCATCCTCCCCATCCCCATCTTCAGATGGTACAGGAGGAGCTCGCCGCCACTTTAAGTGACAGCACCAGGTCGTAGACCCCGTAGCTCTGCTCTATACCCTAAGAAAGATCCGACAAAGATTTAGCCTCCATTGTTGCAGGCTTCACACGAAGCGTGCTCTAGCTTCGGCCAGCCGCCTGTTGAGCGAGAATATGATGCCCATCTGTGAGCTCCTTCCTAGGAAAACAACCTATATTTTCAGGTAGCCTTTTTCTCTCTTCTTCTTCTTCTTCCTTTCATCATCTCCTTTTCCTCTGTTTCCTTACGCCACCATTCCATAATGCAACCATTTTCTTCTGCCATTCACCTCTAACCTTGCAAAGATCGGAGCTTCGCCCCGTTCACCATCTCCACCTTCACCTTCTCGCACTACCTGGAGCACCCATCATATCACCCTCCAATTGAGCTCCTTTTCCTTCTGTTGCATTATCGCTCTGCCTCCTACATTGTTGTCACTCTGCCTGGGGCGTTTGTTGCTTGAGGCTGGGCACAGCTGCCCAACACTCCCTGTCGCCTGCAATCTTCTGCAGAGCCTCAACCACTACCTATCATTGGATCGAGGTATCCAACGGATGCAATGCAAACACATCCCGCTCCCGAGCCTAGACCCCATCCTCGCGGTTCGAGACGACCGAACCTCTGTTGAGCCTCTTGCCACTGCCACGTAGGCTCGGGACAACGAGCCAACGAGCCTCTACCAAGGCTCCCCGAACATCTATCACATGAGGCGCATGTGCTTTTAGGGTAATTTGCACCCTTGCCCCTATCAACTGGTCAAATAACAAAAGAGTCCTGCTGCCAAGAAGGTATGTGCCCAGCACGTGCTCTATAAGGCAAATTACGCCCATGCCCTCTGAATTTCCAGAATTACAATTAAGCCTCTGTCGTCTAATGAACATGTGCCCTATACGTGTTATTTTGGGAAAATTGCAACAAGCCCCGTTGAAGTTTTGATATTTACAGATAAGACCTCCAGGGACCTCATTGAGTCAAAAACTGGTTTTTTAATTACATTTAGTCCCTAATAGTTCATTTTAGCATATCGTCTCTATCTGAACTCTGATTTTTATGCATAATATGTCATTTTGAAGCTTATTCAGTGCTCTATCATTATATATATTTTGTTGACTGATATGTAGAAAATGATTATCGATTATTATTCGAGGATTAATGTGATCTTTGCAGGCTCAAATTGACTTATTTGTGCATTGATATCTTGAGTAGTTTGATCTATTGCAGGGGCATGTTCTAGGTGAAATAATCGATTTATTTCATGTTAATTATGTTCATTCTTTGAGGAATAAATCTCAGGGAATTTGGAGATCAATTTTCCTTGAAAATTATCATTGGTATCTCTATTTGTAGGATTATTACTTGATTGATTGATCTTCTAGCATGCAGCTTGGATTTTATCTTGATAATGGTTTCTCATTTTTATTCTTTAGTTTGTGATTTCTTTTTTAGGATTAATTGATCAATTTCATTAAGGATTGAAAATATAAATTCATAGATCCTAAACTTCATCTCTGTTTATTTCCATTGCATTTATATCATTTCATTTTCAATTTATTTTCTGATACAGATATTAAGCTTGTGATTAGTTATTTATTTGAATTAATTTAAAACCACACAAGTAAAAATCTTCGTTCCTTGTGTTTGACCTTGGTAAACTTTTTTTCAAGTAAAAATTTTCCACAACATTCAAAGATTGTGATTTTTGATCGATCGCTTTTCAGCTATTATACTAAAATTATCGATTTTTAAAGAGGTAAAAATCATGTTCATCAAATGGCACCGTTACCGGGGAACGGCGTATTTTTAGGGTTTATATTATTTTCAGTAATAAATATTTATGAAATTAATTTATGTGTCATTTTTTCTCCTTTCTTTTGCAATTTATTTTCTATATTTTATTTTGCATCTTTCTCTCACTTTTGATACTAATTGAAATTCTCTCTTCGTAAAATACTCTGAGCACATTTTTGGATATAATTCAAAGGCTTGCGAAAAAGATTGAATTTTATTTTGTGAGATAGAGTTTGAATAGATTTAATTCTTGCATCATTCACAGGGCCCCTCTCTCTGATCCCTTATTTTTGTAATAATTCGGACAGAAGTTTTTGTGGTGTGTCGAGTATGTTTCAACCCCTTTTGTGTGTTCGGAACCCAACTTGAGTGGAGTAGGAATTAGGCATACATACGCTAGCTTAGAATTATTTTTTCTTGTGCTCATAATTTTTAGGCCACACATTTTTCACTAACTATGTGCACTATAGATCGTTCTACTTAGCCAAAACTTGAAATCCATTCTTCCCGCTAATAGAACTATCTGCCTAGGGCGTTTGTCCTCTATGCATATCATTTAGTGTAAATTTAAATTTCTTGTATTGCATCCCACTTGAAAAATGCGAGGAATTTTCGTAAATCTCCTTCTTAAGCATGCATCATTGATTTACGCTTACATTAGCTTTTTCAATTCTCCCTCCTCGGTATTTACAACTTAGGAATTAGAGGAATTGGGACTACTCATTAGGCGTGGTATTTTTGTGCTCAATTAAGACCTCACTGATAACACTAATCTAAAATCGGGACTACTAATCAAGGCGATTGTAAAAAAAATTAACATAAAAGTAACCCTTGTGTCTGGTGGAGAGAAACCTACTCATTGCTTCTAAGGACAAGGTCACACACTTAGGGTAGAGCTACAAATCTGAAGTTTTCATTTAGACAGCTATTTTTAGAGACAACTAGCAACTTTTCAGTGACTGATCACAGGTAGCCATTCTACGGTCGTACTTCCCTTAGTTGAGTGGGTGGTTTAAAGGACACTATGTAAAGCACCGTCCTTAAGTAACAGGTAACAGTTTTACGGTCCTTACTTACACCTATACTAGGTAAAAGTAGGTACAACTAGTTGTATGAACTCGGGACAGTCTTTGTGAATAATTTCAGCACCTAACAACTCTGCTTAATCTTCAATATTGTGTGATCATTTAAAACTAAAATCGAAAAGATAAGATGTCGAGCCCTAACGTGCCTTCACCAGTGTTAAGTGGGTGAATTGATGAGTTTGATTGGAGTTTGTTTTGTGTGTCTTCTGTACATTTGTACTTCTTGTGTGTTCTCTCTCTTAAGTATTTCTTTGTGCTCCAAAACCACTCCATTCATCAAAGATGGATTCTTCTGGAGTGTTTCATTCGAACTTTGCGAACAAATCCCCAGCTCCTCAAGTAACTCATCTCCTCAATTTCAAGATGACCCTCTTCTTGAAATCGCTTGGTCTTGGGATGAGCCTCTTCCCAAGTCCCCTTCAGGGTTTAGTCAACCCTGGACTAACCCTCTCATCTAGTCCCTTCCTACCAAAGAAACTTTCATCTTTGGCAGAAACCCCTAAACCTTTCAAGCATGAGCCTAACTTAGATTTATCTGCATCTGAAGGTGAAGAAGAAGTCAAGATGCCTCCCAAGAAAAACCCTGGTGAAGATGAGGACAATGACCCAATGTAAGCACTTTTGGCTAGGATAACCATTACCGAACAACACAATGCCTACTTAGAGCACAGATGGCATAACTGCAATGAGGAGAGGTTGCTATGGAAGTTACATACATCCCTGAGATAGATGAAGATTACAATTGGTTAAGGCTTGTACCTCTCGAGGATGCTTTCGAGCACAAACCGCATTTCCTCACATGTTGCCTAAGTTCAAAGGGAATAATAATAATAATAATAATAATAACCATAAGCCTTCCTTCGAGACTTCGAGCTAGTCTACGACAACTTGTGCTACCCTTGGGTTAGTCAAGACTACATAAGGCTGAAAGCTGTCCCCTTCACCTTGATTGATAAGGCGGCTTATTGGATGAAAACTTTTATGGGAACTGGTCATCACTTGGGCCACCTTCAAGACCATGTTTCTCAATAAATTATTCACTATAAGTGGAATTGATAAAATACAGATCAAGCTCAAAAGCTTCACCCAACACCCGAGCAAGCCATTCCATGAAACCTGGGAAAGATTCACAGACCTAATCCAGAAATGCCTAGGGCACATGATAAGCAAAATGATGTTGGTCAAAAATCTAGTCAGTGGGATGAATGTTGAGACCCTAGGGTTAGTGAGTGCATCCTACGGAGGAAGATGCATGGGTCGCCATGAGGACACTGTCTACAAGGTGTTCGAAAGACTAGCGAAATCCATGCGAGCACAAACCACCAGTCGGGCTTACGCAGTTGGCTCCAAGAATACTATTAATAATCAGTTGACCGATCAGAATGTCAACATGGGAATAATAGCTGATAAGTTGACCATAGTTGAACAGATCTATAAGAAGGTGGACGAATTCCATAAATCATCTAATATGGAGAAATTGGCTAAATTGCCTAAGAAAATGGAGGAGTTGGCTGACAGGGTATCTAAGATCCAGATACCTGCCCTAACTTCACCCCTGCCCCCATTCACTAAATTCACTACATTCAAGGGCAAGGGTAGGGAAAAAGAGACATTGGGGTGGAGATCAAGTCCTTTCCCATCAAACAGAAGAACCCTCCGCTTAAATTGTTTACAAGGAACCTCCACAAGTCATGGAGATAAACATAGTCCAATATAACCTTGATCCCGTCAACATATCGGATCCAAACTCTACTCCAAACCCTCGTCCACCACAATCTCAGCCCATCTACCAGCCTCAGTAGCAACAACAGTAGCAACATCAACAGTACCATCCGGGTTATGAGAATCCGCAGCCTTAGCAGCAACAGTATCAGCGCCAGGGTCAGTAGGGCCAATTCAGACAGCACCAGCAACCTCAAGACAAGCAAGGTCAGGGGTCTTCCTCTTCTTCGATCTCTCCCGAACTCTAGTGAGTGCTGGATGAACTTCATGATATGAGAGTTGACATCAATCGACTTTCTCATTGGAGAGATGAGGTGACTACAGCCTAAACGGTGTTTCCAGCTCAAGTCCAGGCTAATCCAAATAGCCTCGGACAGAATCAGGTATTGATCAAAAAATGTTCTTTACCTGAATCGAGATCTTTTCGTATGATGACACGTATCATTTTTCTCTTAGGAGTGGAAAGACCATAACCATGCCTGATCGAGCAAAAGAACATGGTGACATAGCCCCCGTCTCTACAAATTTACATAATTTTAGGGAAGAAGAGGAAGAGAGGCACAAGGAGGAGAAAGAAGAAGTCCCACCCATACCACCCATCGAGCACTATACCATTGTGGACTCAGAAGAGTCAGGATCAGAATCTGAAGGAGAAGCATCAACAAAATAATCTTCCTCCGATTTCACTATTTTGAGCCGAGTCAGTCCAAGTCCTGTATATAATTTTTCATTCAATAAAAGTGATGTTTTCCATCATGATCAGAAAATTCCTCTCCCCGTGCTCTTATGGTAGGAAAGAAGAAAAACATAAACAAAAAAATAATAAAGAGATGGCCCGCATATGCAAAGAAAATATCATGGTTGCTTTATCATCAGACTAGATGATTGAAAGAGACCCGACTTTTCATAAGTACCTTAAGGTGAGATGCACACAAATAAGGACAAACAAAAAGAACCCTAGTTGAACAAAGAAACACATACTTTCTATTGCCACATCTCGTCTAATAAAAAATGAGCTACCAAGAAAAGAGACATGGGTGCTCACTTTGTGACAAGCTAGATCAATGACATTAAGTTTGCCCTCCATAAATCTCATGCCCACCCCTCTTTATGAACATATGAAACTAGTCCCTCTTAAGTATTCAAGAGCAGTACTTCAATTTGTTGACTCTTCAACTAAGAGGCCTAAGGGTAAGATCAGAAATGTTATTATCAACATAGAGGGACAAAATCAGCAATGTTAGAGATAGATTTTTTGAATGATACAGATTTACCTGAGCTCAAACCATTGTCCCCTTATATCTTCCTTGTGGGAAATAAGGGCCAGATTTCGGTCATCATCAGCTCACATCTGACCGAAGAGTAGGAGACCTGCCTACTTAATCTTTTTGAGAAAAACTGCAAGGCTATAGGCTGGAGATTGTCAGATCTTTAAGGGATTAACCCGGCTCTTTGTTCACACCATATTTACCTTGAGTATAATGCTAAACCCTCCCGTCAATTCCAATGTAGGTTGAATCGAAATTTACGGGAAGTGGTTAAGGCTAAGATCGAAAATGATGTAGAGCAGGGTTCATTCAAACTACAAATGGGTGTCGCCTTTGCAAGTCGTCTCGAAAAAGTCATGACTTTAGATTATCAGCAATGAGGAGGGAGAGTACATCATGACACGGATATCCACGTCATGGCACGTCTGTGTGGATTACAGGCGCATGAATGCTGCAATGAAGAAGGATCACTTCCTGCTACCTTTTATTGATCAAATTTGGGAGAGATTGGCAGGAAGAGAATATTTTTATTTCTTAGATGGGTACTCGGGCTACAATCATGTATCCATCGCCCTAGAAGACCAAGTAAAGACTACATTTGCATGTCCTTTCAGCACTTATACATTCAAGCGCATGCCTTTTGGGTTCTGTAACGCCAACGTCACCTTTCAGCGGTGCATGATTGTCGATTTTACCGAAATGGTTATAGATTACCTAGAAGTCTTTATGGATCAATTCTCGATCCATGGTGATTCATTCGATGATTGCCTAGTGCACCTGGATCAAGTCCTCGAGAAGTGTAGGGAAGTGAATCTGGTGCTCTCCTGGGAGAAAAGCCACTTTATGGCAAAAGAAGGCATCGTGTTGGGGCACGTCATCTCCAAGAAGGGAATGGAGGTCGACCCTGCCAAGGTTGATATGATCAAGAAACACGAGACATCTACCAATGTGAAATAAGTGAGGTCTTTTCTAGGGAATGTCAGATTTTATAGGAGACTTATTAAGGATTTTTCAAAATTTACCCGACCGCTAACTGAGCTCTTAGGGAAAGACAGCGAGTTCCTTGTAGATAATGTCCTGAGGCCTTCGAGCTGCTCAACAAGAAGATCATTGAGACTCCAGTCCTACAAGCCCCCCACTAGTCTCTTCCCTTCGAGACCATGACAGACGCTTCAAACATTACAGTAGGGTTGTGTTGGGATAGAGGAAAGATGGAATCACATCTGTTATTCACTACGCAAGCAAAGTTTTAGATCCATCTCAAAAAAGTTATATATTGACAGAAAAGGAAATGTTTGCAGTAGTCTTTGCCCTTGAGAAATTTAGATCTCTACGTCTAGGATCTAAGGTGAAAGTATACATAGAACACTCAACCATCTGATACTTAATGACGAAAAAAATGCAAAGGCACGTCTCCTCAGATGGATACTCTTGCTTCAGGAAATTGATTTGGAGATTAAAGATAAACATGGAGTAAAGAATGTGGTGGCTGATCATTTATCACGGATCGAACAAGACAAAATCCTGGATTCAGAATTCATCTGTGAAACCTTCCCAAACAAGACAATTTCTACTACTGAGTCTCTCCCATGGTATGTCGACATGGTTTACTATCTTGTCTCCAAGAAAGTTCCCCAGGTTTGGCCCAAGAACAGAGTCGACCGACTCAAATCGGAAGCCAGACACTACCATTGGGATGATCTGATCCTTTTCTTTGAAGGATCAGATTGTATATGTATTCCTCAGAAGAAATACAAAAGTGTCCTCAATCTCTGCCACACCTTGGAGGCAGGAGGACACCACACTAGGAAGAGACCCGCTTATAAGATACTACAATGTGGATTTGACTGGCTGACCTTGTTTAAGGATGCCTACAGTTTTATCAGGTCGTGCCCGGTCTGTCAGAGAAAGGGAGGGACCATTGGTCCCAAATATGCCATGTCTATGCAACCAGTGATCATTTGTGATGTTTTTGATGCATGGAGCATTGACTTTATGGGCCCATTCCCTAGTAGTCAAGGATTTGAATATATTCTTCTTGCAATAGACTATCTATCTAGGTGGGAGGAGGCTATCCCTACTTGATCTGCAAGCAGTAAGACCGTCTGCAAGTTTTTTGAAAAATCATATTATTTGGAGGTTTGGATATCTGACGAGGGTAGCCATTTTATCGATCGGGAAGTTAAGAAGTTGACAAAGGACTATGGCATTGAGCACCATGTCGCTAGTCCATATCATCCACAATCTAATGGCATGGACAAGGTATAAAACATGGAGGTTAAAGGAATTTTATAGAAGCTTGTCTGTCCTGACAGGAAGAACTGGTCCCAACTCCTGAACCAAGTTCTATGGGCTTATCAGACAGCTTACAAGACCCCATTGTGCATCTCCTTATTTCGAATGATATATAGAAAGTCATACCATTTGCCCACAGAACTAGTGCATAAATCAGAATGGGCAATCGAAAAGATCAATCAGAACTATCACCAAGGAAAGAAGAGCAGAGATCAGAAATCATGCATACGAGAACAACACCATTTACAAGGACAGATTAATGAAATGGCACATCAAGCAATCCGAACAAAGAGCTTTGTCCCAAGGCAGAAAGTGGGGTTGTTTAATGCAAGATTGTAAATTTTGCAAGGCAAACTGAAATCCAAATGGACGAGACTCTTCATCGTGAGAGAGGGTCACAATAACGGAAGTGTTGAGATCTCAAAGACCGTAGATAGCATGTAATTTCTAAAGTCAACGGTCAGTTGCTTAAACATTTTATCGAATCAAGTGAGCAATTAGTACAAGTTGAGCAGATCGCCTTCACACAGGGCAATGTGCTTAACGAGAGACTCAAGTAGCCCGAGTGAACTACCTCTTCCATAAAAATTTTGTCACTCTTATGCATATCCATCACTCTATTTATCTACTCGGTTACCCAATTGTAATTATCTGATCATACTTAGGCTAACGTGATCCAAAGTATAGGGGGACCAGTACAATTATTTATACATCACTTTTATTCTATTCTTCTCACCCTCGATTTCCTCATTTCATGCTATTATTAGTCCCTTGAAAGTCTAAGTATTGGGGGGCAATTCGACTTCTTTTTCTTTTTCGCCCAACTATACTCAGTAAGAGTTATGTCTACATTTCACTTGGTGCTACAAGGACATAGAACAAGCTAAGTATAGGGGGTGTGTTTGTATATTTTCTATATTCTTTACTCATAGCACGTGCTTTAACTGCTTTCATCAAAAATCGGGTATGGGTGCAAGTTGTGTATATTATGTATAATATACTAAATTTCTTGTGTAAATAATACTTGTTTTATAAAAAGGAAAAGAAAAAGAAAAGAAAAAATAGGGGGTATAACAAAAAACAAAAATAAAATCAAAAATAAAATCAAAAATAAAAACCATTTTCAAAAAAACTAACTTAAGGTCTTATCCCTGACATTTGCTATCACTCAAGACTTGAGGAATGAAAGACACTCGAGATTTTAAGATCCTTTGATTCAGATTTAATCAGCCTTAGTCATTAGGGTTTTAGACTTAATACTCCACACTTCCCTAGTTTGAAAGATGTGAGTGTGATAGTGCGCACATAATCTCTACCTTTAAGAATATGATCAACACATCACTTGCACAAATGCATGAATGATGAGATGAGTTGAGATTTCACTTGAGGAACTAGGACTGGAGATTTGAGAGTAGACCCGATTTTATGATATACAAAGATGGGATAAAGTCGATGAAAGCTTCAAGAAACCAGAGTTTCAGCAAACTCTAACTAATATGTGAACAAGTTCGCATGTTATCTCTTGATATTGACCTATGCGCCAGGATGGGATGAAACTAATTAATTGTTGATCAGTGTGTGCCAACTCTTGGTAAAGTAGTGGAGCTAGCCGAAAAGAAAGAAATGTTTAAAAGAAAAAGAGCTCTCACAACATAAAGTCAAATCACAAAGATCTTCTATCAAAGGAAAGTGCTCCCAACCATTTCAAAGTGTCCACTTGGACCAAAGCTAATTAGGCCAACTTAGTCGGGCTAATACCTCAAAAAGGGCTCTGCATCGTAAGTGATACAAGTCTGGGTGAAAGTATATTAGATATATAAAGAAGACACATCCCAATGTACTCTTAGGAAAACAAGTACATATGACTCAATCTCTCTTTACATGCACACTGGTCAGAGCCCAAAAATACATGTGTTGAGTAATAAAGCACTCGAGAGTATCCTTGTACCAATGTGAGGAAGAGAAGGAAATGCATGATCCTAAGACCTCCATCATCTGGCCTACCATATAGACTTTCAAGTCTGACAAACTAATGAGATGGCAGATTGAATGCAAGAACTGATTTATTCCCCAGTGTTGAGGATTAGGTATTAAGGAGAATCTCTTGGATAAAGACTTTAAGTGATGTTTCGACTCGACTCTCATGATTGCAGTACACAATAATTGTCATATCCTTTATATTATATGTATGAACAAAGAGTCTGATAATTAGAGAAATTGGATTCTTTTTTACTAGAGCTAAGATTGATATCCCTAATGAGACAAGTCTTGAAATTCACGCATGCACAGTCGGGGATTCAATCTTCTAAAATTTGCTTGGGGACAAGCAAAGTGCTAAGTATAGGGTTGTGATGAATCCATGATTCATCTCATTTTATATGGATGTTTTAGCAAAATCCCCTTAATGAATCACCAATTAAACCACTTAAAATTAATTATTTAATCTTCACTAATTGTGCTTGAATTAAGGATTACAATCTGTAAATAAACAACCCTTGTTTTTTACCTAGATTGAGCTTATTATTTAATGTGTAAATAATCATCCTTTTAATCCAATTCTTTCTTTAAATTATTCTTTGATTAATTAACTAACGAGGTATCAAGAACTAAAAGCCATAAAAAGAGCAAAATTAAAAGAAATAAAAAATATCATAAATTGTACATATTTACTTTGTGTCAATTTTATTCTATCTTTTTCTAATCTACAAAAAAATCCATAAAAATTAAATTATGTACATATTATATATAAATTAATCCACTATTTAAAATTAAATTAAAAATACAAAAATCACAAAATGTAAAAATGTGGTATTTTATTATCTATAGAGTACCACCAAAATATTTTTTGTGCAGTTGACCTCTTTTGCTTTGAGGTTCTTCATAAAAATTGTAGATCTCATCAAGACAAGCAACTTTCGTGTTGACCATTTTTTATGACCTCATTTGCCCTTTTTCTTTACTTTATTTTTTTATTTTATTTTATCTTATCTTATTTTAATTTTTATTATTTACTCCTTATTTTTATTTTACTTTTTTTATTTAATTTAATGGTATTTACTTTTTATGTTTTTTTTCTTTTTTATCCTTCTTTCTCCATCTTTCCTTCTATCTCTCTCACTCTCTCTCTCTTTCTCCCTCACTCTTTCTCTACCTAACCCATCCAACCAGGTCATGTGCTCTACACGTGACCCGCCCCCATCATCTCCATCTCTGATCACGTATGCAACACTGACCCGAATAGCTTCTCTATCGCGTGTTGTGTACGTGACCACCATCTCCCCTTCCTATCGTTCTGCACTCCTGAAATGCTCCCCCTTCGCTCACTCTTCTCCTCCTCTGACCGTTGTGCACGCCACCACTCCCCAACCATTACCCTCTCCTCGAGCTCCTATAAAGCCTCACCGACCCCCCTCGTCCTACCTATCCGTCGTCTTCAGAGGGTACAGGAGGAGCTCGTCACCACTTCAGGTGACAACAGCAGGTTGCGGAACCCGAAGCTCTGCCCCAAACACCTGGCGAGATCTGGCGAGGATTTAGCCTCCGCCGCCACAAGCTTCGCATGATGCCCGCTCTAGCTCCGGCCAGCCGCCCGTTGAGGAAGAATCTGAAGCCGATCTGCGAGCTTCTTCCCAGGAAAACAACCTATATTCTTAGGTAGCCTTCTTCTCTCTTCTTCTTCTTCTTGCTTTCGTCACCTCCTTTTCCTTTGTTTCCTTGTGCCACCATTCTGCTATGCCTCTCCTATGTTCCCTCGTTCACCTCCGACCTTGCAAAGGTTGGAACTTCGCTGCATTCACCATCTCCACCTTAACCTTCTCGCACCACCTAGAGCACCCATCGTAGCACCCTACAACCGATATCCTTCTCATCATGTTGCATTGTTGCTCTGCCTCAGGAGTGTGTCGTCTGAGCTCGAGATCAGCTGCCCAGGCCTCCACCACTGCCTATAGTTCTCTACAAAGCTTCGACCACTACTCGTCGTTTGTCGGGTGATCCAATGGTTGTAACGCATCCACGTCCCCTCCCAAGCCAAGGTCCCAGCCTAGCGGCTCGGGACGACCGAACCTCCGTCGAGCATCCGGCCACTGCCACATAGGCTCGGGATACCGAACCTCTTTCAGGGCTCCCCGAACCTCTAGCACATGAGGCACACATGCTTTTGGGGTAATTTGCACCCTTTCCCCTGCTAATTCATCAAATAACAAGAGTCCCACCGCCAAGCAGGTACGTGCCCAACAGGTGCTCCAACGGGCAAATTGCGCCCACGCCCTCCGAATTTCCAGAATTACAGTTAATCTACATCCATCCAAATAACATGTTCTATGCACGTGTTATTGTGGGCAAATTACATGAAGCCCCCTTGAAGTTCTGATATTTGCATATAAGCCCTGCAGGGAACCTCTTTGAGGCAAAAACTATTATTTTTATTATATTTTAGTCCCTAATAGTTCATTTTAGCATATCTTCTCCATTTGAACTCCGATGTTTATGCATAATATGTCATTTTGAAGCTTATTTAGTGCTCTATCATTATATATTTTGTGGATTGATCTATAGACATTCATTATCTATTGTTATTCGAGGATTAGTTTGATCTTTGTATGCTCAAATTGACTAATTATTATCTGATGGGGTAGCCATTTTATCAATCGGGAAGTTAAGAAGTTGACAAAGGACTACAGATTGAGCACCGTATCGCTAGTCCATACACCCACAATCCAATGGCAAGGTCGAGGTGTCAAAAAGGGAGATTAAAGGAATTTTAAAGAAGCTTGTTCGAACTGACAGGAAGAACTGGTCCCAACTCCTGGACCAAGTTCCATGGTCTTACCAAAAAACTTACAATACCCCATTGGGAACCTCCCTATTTCGAATGGTATATGGAAAGTTGTGTCATTTGACCGCAGAACTAGTGCATAAATCAGAATGGGCAATCAAAAGGATCAATTGGAACTATCGCCAAGGAAATAAGAGCAGAGATATGGATTTAAATGAACTATCAAAGATGAGAAATCATGCATACGAGAACAACACCATTTACAAGGACAGAGTAAAGAAATGACATGACAAGCACATCCTAACAAAGAGCTTTATATCGGAGCATAAAGTGTGGTACTTTGATGCAAGGTTGAAAAGGCAATATGAATTCCAAATGGACGGGACTCTTCATCGTGAGAGAGGTTCATAATAACGAAAGTGTTGAGATCTCAGAGACCGCAAACAACACGCAAAATTCAATAGTCAATGATCAACTGCTTTAACATTTTGCCAATCAAGTGAGCAGTTAGTACAAGTTGAGCAGATCTCCTTCACACAGGGCACTGTGCTAGATGAGAGACTCAAGCAGCCCGGATGAACCACCTCATCCATAAAAATTATGTCACTCTTCTATATATCCATCACTCATTTTTCCTACTCGGTTCCCCATGTGTAATTATCCGATCATACTTAGGCTAATTTGAGCCTAAGTATAGGGGGACTGGTACAACTGTTTATATGTCACTTCGATTGTTTTCTTCTCCCTCTCAACTGCTTCATTTCATGCTATGATTAATCCCTCGAAAGTCTAAGTATAGGCGGGCAAGTTGACTTATTTTTCTTTTTCGCCCAATATGAGTTATGTCTACATTTCGATTGGTGACGTGAGGACATACCACAAGCTAAGTAGAGGGGTGTATTTGTATATATTCTATATACTTTACTCATAGATCGTGCTTTAATTGTTTTTATCAAAAATCGGGTATGGGTACAAGTTGTGTATACAATGTATACTATACAAAATTTTTGTGTAAATAATACTTGTTTTCAAAAAGAAAAAAGAAAAAAAGAAAATAAAAAATTAAGGGGACAAAAAAACAAAAACAAAAAACAAAAACAAAAGCCTTTTAAAAAAAGCCAACTTAAGCTTTTATACCTGACATTTTCACTATCACTCAAGACTAGAGGAATGAAGGAAACTCAGGTTTTTAAGGTCCTTTGATTCAGAGTTAATCAACCTTAGTCATTATGATTTTAGACTTAATAATCCACACTTCCCTAGTTTGAAAGATGTGAGTGCTATATTGTGTGTTTAATCTCTACCTTTAAGAATATGATGAGCACATCACTTGCACAACTGCATGAATGATGAGATGAGTTGAGATTTACTTGAGGAACTGGGACTGGAGATTTGAGACTAGACATGATTTTATGATACTCGAGGATGGGATAAAATCGATGAAAGCTTTAAGAAACCTGAGTGTCATCAAACTCTAGCCAGTATGTGAACATGTTCGCATGCTATCTCTCGATATTGACTGATGTGCCAGGGTGTGATGAAACTAATTAATTATTGATCAATGTGCGCCAACTCTTGGTAAAAGCAGTGGAGTTAGCCAAAAAAGAATGAAATATTTAAAAGAAAAAGAGCTCTCACAACATAAAGTCAAATTATAAAGAGCTTCTATCAAAGGCAAGCACTCTCAACCATTTTAAAGTCTCCCCTAGGACCAAAGCTAATTTTGCTAACTGAGTCGGCCTATTATCTCAAAAAGGGCTCTGCATCCTAAGTGATACAAGTCTGGATGTTAGTATATTAGATACTTAAAGAAGACACACCTCGATGTACTCCCAGAAAAACAAGTACGGACGACTCAATCTCTCTTGATGAACACACTGGTCAACACCCAAAAATACATGTATTGAGTAATAAGGCACTCGAGAGGATCCTTGTTCTAATGTGAGGAAGAGAAGAAAATACACAATCCTAAGACTTCCATCATCGGGCATGCCATATACACTTCCAAGTCTGACAAACTAGTGAGATGGTAAATTGAATGCAAGAACTGATTTATTCCCTAGTGTTGAGGATTAGGTCTTGAGGAGATTCTCTTCGATCATGACTTTGAGTGACGTTTCGATGTGACTCTCATGATTGCAATACACATTAATTGTCATATCTTCAGATTATATATATTAATAGAGAGTCTGATAAATAGAGAAATTGGATTCCTTTTGTATAGAGCCAAGTTGAACTTAGAATTTTAGGACCACTAAAACTAAAGATTCTTAATGAGACAAGTCTTCAAATTCGAACATGCACGGTTGGAGATTTAATCTTCTAAAAATTGCTTGGGGACAAGCAAAGAGATAAGTATACGGGTGTGATGAATCCATGATTCTCTACTTTATTTGGATGTTTTACCAAAATCCCATTAATAAATCACCAATTAAACCCCTTAAAACCTATTTATTAATAATTACTAATTGTGCTCGAATTGAGGATTAAATTTTGTAAATAAACAACCCTTGTTTTTAACTTATATTGATCTTATTATTTTATGTGTAAATAATCATCCTTTTAATTTAATTCTTTCTTTAAATTAGTATTTAATTAATTAACTAACAAGGTATCAAGAACTAAAACCTATAAAAAGAGCAAAATTAAAAGAAATAAAAAAACATCAGACATTGTACATATTTTCTTTTTGTCAATTTTATTTTATCTTTTTTAATTCTACAAAAAATCCATAAAAATTAGATGAAGTATGTACATATTGTATATAAATTAATACACTAATTAAAATTAAATCGAAATACAAAAAATCACAAAATGCAAAAATGCGGTATTTTATTATCTATAGAATATTGACATGTTTTGCTTTTAGGTCCTTCGTGAAAGTTGTAGATCCCATTAGGGTTGTGCACGGCTTTGGGTTAGACGGGTATCCGATCCGTATCGGTCGTCCCTAAGCCCATGAGTATCCTACAAACCATTCTGCATCTGGTACCCGACTATGTTTGGTCCAGGATATATGGAGCTCCGACCCTATGATCCATGGATACCCAAGGGTCAATCCATTTCATTATTTCTCCAACCCAGACAATAACCATGAGTTGACGGATCTTATCCATGGACTATGAAATCTCCTTGCCCATTTCAACTTCGAAATTTCTTGTGATTGAGATCATTACTTGGAATCGGGATAATAAAAATTTATGAATCGAGATTTAGATCGTTGGATGACTTCAAGATAAGACACTTCTAGATGTTTCTGTTTTTAATAGAAATAAAAGATAAAATATTTTTACTATGTAACAATAATTAAAAAGGAAACTAAAAAAGTACATTTAATGCCATATGCATGTTATCAATGAGGTGAATTAAAAAATAAATATCCCAACATAATTTGAATAAACGTCAAGTTCACAAGGTTTAACAATCGTACCACAACCTCTAATCTCGTCGAAATTTGGTAAAATTTCGATTTCGAGAACTGCCAAAATTAAACCTAGATGGTCAATATATTAACTAGATGGGTGGTCAATAAAAGAAATGCCAATCGAAATGATAAAAATTTTAGTCAAAATCTAGCCAAATTTGGATTTCGACGTGTTAAAATTCGACTGAAATGGTCGATATGTTAACTAGATGGGTGGTCGATAAAAGAAATGAATCGAAATGACAATAATTTTGGTCAGAATCCAACTAAAATTTTGATTTCGACAATTGGCGAAAGTCGACCAAAATGATCGATATGTTAACAAGTTGGGTGGTAGATAAAAGAAATACTAATTGAAATGACCAAATTTTTGTCAAAATCTGATCAAAATTTCATTTCGGTCGAGCTCTAAAATTATGATTGAAATCAACAATTTGGGCCATGTGATATTCCAATTACAGTGAGCTTTAATTCGACCCATCAGTAGTAAAACGACTATTTATTTACCAAGTGTTGATCATTTAAAATTCGAAGATAAACATATTATATTTTCTTTGAAAAATCATAAGTATAGATCGAAGCTGGTTTAGCGAAGCCCGTTTTCTTTTTTATTCTTTAATTTTGTGTTCATCGTGATCTTTTCAGCCAAAAGTTGTGTTAATGTATAAGCAATGTTTGTGCATGTATCACTGATTTATTAGCGTTGATTTTTTCTTAAAAAGTCCTAAATAGAAACTTTCACATCGAAATCATATCATGGATTTTAGAGATTCACGAGTACCTGCGGGTAATCGAGACCCGTTCATATAACTCGAGTAACTGTTATTATGGTTACCCAATGGAATGGGATGGGTCGACCTGCCATCCTAGTAATGACGGGACAGGGCAGATCATTGTTGAATGGATCAGGCACCCGCCCTATGCATACCCCTAGATCTCGTCGAGACGAGCAACTTTCGTGTTGATCACTTTTTGATTTGACCCCATTTACTCATTCTTATTTATTTTTATTTTATTTTATCTTTATTTTATTTTTAATTTTTATAGTTACTCCTTATCTTTATTTTACTTTTTATTTAATTTTATTATATTTTCTTTTTTTTGTTTTTTCCTTTTTATTATTCTTTCTCCCTCTTTCCTTCTAACTCTCTCTTTCGCCCTCTCTCTCTCTCCACCTAACCCATCCATCTAGGTCATGTGCTATGCACATGATCCGCCCCCATCATCTCCCTCTCTGGTCACGTGCGCTACACGTGACCCGAACAGCTTCTCGGTCACGTGTTGTGCACGTGACCACCCCCTCCCCTTCCTGTCATTTCTCCCTCCTGCAACGCTCCCCCTCTACCCACTCTTCTCCTCCTCTGGCCATTGCACGTGCCACCACTACCCAACTGTTACCCTCTCCTCGAGCTCCTATAAAGCCTCACCGACCCCCCTCGTCCTCCCCATCTGCCATCTTCAGAGGGTACAGGAGAAGCTCGCCACCACATCAGGTGACAACAGCAGGTCCCGGACCCCGAAGCTCCGCCGCAAACCCCAGGCAAGATCCGACAAACATTTAGCCACCACCGATGCAGGCTTTGCATGAAGCCCTCTCTAGCTCTGGTCAGCCGCCCGTTGAGAAAGAATCTAAAGCCCATCTATGAGCTTCTTCCCAGGCAAATAACCTCTATTCTTAGGCAGCCTTCTTCTATCTTCCTCTTCTTGCTTTCGTCACCTCCTTTTCCCATGTTTCCTCGCACCACCATTCCATCGTGCATCCCCTATCTTTCCTACTTCATTTCTGACCTTGCAAAGTTTGGAGCTTCGCTCAGTTCAACATCTCCACCTTCACCCTTCACACACCACCTGGAGCACCCATTGTATCGCCCTCCAACCGAGCTTATTCACCTCCTACCGTGTTGCCACTCTGCCTCCGGCGTGTGTCGCCTGAGGCCAAGCTCTACTGCCCAGCCCTCTGCAGCCGCCCGCAGTCCTCTACAGAGACTCAACCAATGCTCATTGTTGGATCGGAGATCCAATAGCTACAATGTAGCGACGTCCCCCTGCCAAGACTAGGCCACTACCTCACAGCTTGGGACGACCGAACCCCCACCGAGCCTCTCGCCAAAGCCACGTTGGCTTGGGACACTGAGCCTCTACCAAGGCTCCTCAAACCTCTAACACGTGTGGCGCATGTGCTTTTGTGGTAATTTGCACCCTTGCCCCTACCGACTCGTCAAATAACAAAAACATCCCGCCGCTAAGCAGGCACGTGCCCAACGTGTGCTCCAGCGAGCAAATTATGTACAGGCCCTCCTAATTTCTAGAATTACAATAAAGCCCTCATCATCCAAAGAACACGTGCCCTAAAAATGTTATTGTGGGTATATTATAGGGAGCCCCTTGAGGTTTTGATATTTGCATATAAGTCTGCCAGGGACCTCTTTTAGGCAAAAAATTATTATTTTTATTACATTTTAGTTTCTAATAGTTCATTTTAGCATATCTTCTCCATATAAACTCTGATTTTTATGCATAATAAGTCATTTTGAAGCTTATTCAGTGCTCTATCATTATATATATTTTGTGGACTGATGTGAATACATTCATTATCGATTATTATTCAAGGATTAATGTGATCTTTGTAGGCTCAAATTGACTTATTTGTACATTGATATCTTGAGGAGTTTGATCTATTACAGCCAATAGACTATCCCTCTTTTGAAGGATTATTACATCCCACGACACTCTGTCATTAGACCTCATGGCTATTGGATCAGGTTGCGATACAATGGCTACAGATGGTGACTCCTGATGTTTCCATTGGCTTGTGTCTCATGTCGGTAAATCCAACCCTCTACCACTTCAACTAAGTTGAGCTAGGTGCAAGGTGCAGGTGTGGAAGTTAGCACACTATCGACAAGAGTCATGCGTGTGTTTCAAAATATTCTACTTAGGCAGTTAAGATGACACTGAACCTAGTCTCATGTTCTCAAAGAATAAGTCTAGTAGGTATGTAGTGCTTCAATTCCAGTTCCCTCGAGGTTCTTGTAATTAAGTGGATTAAGGTCCAACCAACTATAATATTCGGACTTTATTTAGACTTGTTCAATTGTCATTACCAATCCAAAAAATGTGAATGCTATGCACAATGCAAAAAATATTTTTCTGATGTAATTTTCTGATTTTGAACTTTTATTGGTTTTTGAGAAGGTTTTGCAATTTTTTATGCATTTTTTGAAAACTTTTTGCAATTTTTTATAGATTTTCAAATTTTTAGTGATTTTCCAAAAACAAAAGACTATGAGCAAATAATTATGTTTAGATATTTACACAGGAGTGCATCTATTATTTTCTTGAATTAAGGTAAACAATTTACGTAAGGTGTTTAAGAGTTTGTAAAGAGTTTTTATTTGCTTGAATCATATATAGGGTTCTCAAAACAATTTAAAAAAATTCCCAATCATTCATAAGTCTTTATTTTTCAAAAATAATTTTGCAAATAATTTTTAGAAACATTTATAAACATTTAAAAACTTATTTTGCAAAGATTTTTCAAACCAATTTTGCAACCATTTTCCAAACCATTTGCAAACATATTTTCAAAACATTTTATTCAAACAAAAGAAAGAAATTTTTACAAACCAAAACAATTTTACAAAGTTTGAAAATATTTTAGAAAACATTTTCCAATCGACTTTAGAAGAAAATTTTTCAAAGCAATTGTCCACATTTTTCAAACATTTTGCAAAGCATTTTTAACCAGTTTATTAATCATAAGTACAAAGAATTTTGTGTGTGTTGATTTCTATTACTTAGCCATATTATTAAAATACGCAAGTACGAGTTATGGCTAAAATATATACAACATATATATGACCTCCCTATAATTAGCTTGAGCTATGTCCTCATAGATCGAAGAGAAAAGGAAGACATAACTCATACTAAGTATAGGAAAATCTATACTACAACGATCGAATAAAGAATATGAAGCCATTTGTCCCCCTGTACTTAGGTTCAATGAATCCCAAGTATAGCAGACTATACACAAAGCAGGGAGAGTTGAGGGTGGCAATAAACAAATCAACAACTCCGCCAATCTCCTCTTGTACTTAGTGTAAAATATCCCTATGTATAGAATGAATGTCAAAAGTTGAGGAGACAAGAGAGGAGATTAAAGAATGAACACCCATGTGTACTCATCCTCTCTATACTTAGGATGAAGTATATACTAAGTATAACAATGATGAATGGGATAAGTGAAGCTTTCGGAAGAATAAAAGATTGAAAAGTGAAAAGAAGAAAATAAGAAAATCGTTAACTATTCAAAAATATTTTTGCTTGTTTTGTCTGAATCTTCAGATGCTATTGCTGGAAGTTCTTTCTCATTGGCCACCTGAATTGAGTCAACCATGTACTAGAATGTATCATGCTCGAGATAAGGCTTTAGAAGTTGTCCATTGACGATGAAAGCTTGTGCGTCAGCTGACAATCCAGATATGACTATGCTTCCATTGTCACGCAAATGCTTCACTAAAAATGGCCATGTCCATTTGCTCTTCAACTTCCTCGGAAATAATTTCATCTTTACATCAAACAACCATACCTTCTGACCAGGTTCAAAAGACTTGTGATGGATGTTCTTGTCATGCCACTTTATGACCTTCTCCTTGTACATAAACTTGTTGTTGTATGCATAGTCGTGGAATTCGAGAAGTCTATTCAGATCTAGCTTTCTATTCTTTCTAGCTTTATTTAAATCCAAATTGCATATGTTTATTTCCCTCAAAGACTTGTGAATGAGCTCAACGGACAAATGGAAAGGCTTGCCATAAACCAGGTAGTATGGAGACATTCCCAGAGGTGACTTGTATGCGATCCGATAGGCCCATAGAACCGATTCAAGCAATTGAGACCAATTCTTTCTGTCTGGACGTACAAATTTCTGGAGAATCATCTTGATTTCCCTATTTGAACACTCTGCCAAGCCATTAAATTGTGAGTGGTATGGAGAAGCTACTCGATGTTCAATGCAGTATTCCTGATTCAGCTTCTTCACTTCTCTTTTGATAAAATGGCTACCCCCGTCTGATACCAAAATTTTGGGGATCCCGGACCATGCAATGATGTTTTCTGTCAGAAACCGGCATATGGTGCAATTGTTGATGGCTCGGGTTGGGCTAGCCTCCGCCCAATGACTCTTGTAGTTACAACAAGAAGAATATATTCATATCCCTGACTGTTGGGAAATGGGGCCATGAAGTCAATGTCCCACACATCAAATACATCGAAAACCTGAATATATCACGGGCATCCCAATAGTGCCACCCATCTTCTAACAGTCGGTACACTTTTTCACAAAATCCTCTGCATTTTTTAATAAGGCCGGCCACCAGAGGATGCATTATAGCACTTTTAATGCCGTTCATCTTCAAGAGTGGTGTCCTCCTGATTCTTTGGCATGGCAATGCTCGAAGAAACTGTGAACTTCCTCCTGAGCAATGCACCTCCTCTAAATGCAATCTGCCACCTCACGAAAGAGATATGGATCCTCTCGTTGATAGAAATGAATATCTGACAAGAACATGTCCATTTTCAGTTTAGGCCAATCTTTTGGAGTTCTATTAGACATAAGATAATTCTCAATATCGGTGAACCAGGGAAGTGAAGTGACTGACAGAATTGCTTCATCTGGGAAGGTTTCATTGATCAGCAACAAGCTCTGCTCAAGAGTGTCTGACTTTGGCAATCATAACAAATGATCTGCCACCACATTTTAACTCTAAGTTTGTCATACATTTCGAGATCGAATTCCTGGAGCAGAAGGATCTATCTGATTAGCCTTGGTTTGGCATCCTTCTTGACTTGTAAGTACCTGATGGCAGAATGGTCTGTGTACACGATTACTTTGTATCCAAGCAAATGATATCGGAACTTCTCCAAGGTGAAGACAACTGTGAGCAACTCTTTCCCATTGACTATGCAGTTCTTTTATGCTTAATCAAGAGTGTTGTTGGAATAGTGAAACGTAAATGGAAGATTATCTCTCCTCTGTCCCAAAACCACTACAATGAAATAGTCTGAAGCATTAGTCATGATCTCAAATGGTAGAGACCAATCTGATGGTTGCATAATAGGGGCATGAGTGATCAGCTCTTTTAACTGGTTGAAGGTGTGGAAGACTCTGGTATCAACAATAAAATCAGCCTCCATTCCTAGAAGCTCAATTAAAGGTTGGGCAATCTTATTGAAATCTTTATAAATTGTCCATAAAACCTCGCATGCCCAAGGAATGACCAAACTTGCTTCAGATTTTGTAGTTGGCTCTAGCTTAGAAATGACTTCCATCTTTTCAGGATCAACCTCCATGCCATGCTTTGATATGGCATGGTCTAGCACAATCCCTTCTACAACCATAAAATGTCTCTTCTCCCACGAGAGCACCAAGTTGATTTCATAACATCATTTCATGACTCGGTCTAAATAAGATAGGCACTGATCAAAGCCGTCATCATAGAATGAGAAATTGTCCATAAGCACCTCGAGAAAATTTACCAACCAAATCTATAAAAACTACCAACAGGCACCTTTGAAAGGTTACAGAAGCGTTGCACAATCTGAATGGCATCCTACGGAAGGCATATGTCCAAAATGGAAAGGTAAATGTAATCTTTTATTGGTCTTCTGGGGTGATTGCAGCCTGATTATACCCAGAGTATCCATCCAAGAAGCAGAAATTCTCCTTCGTGGTCAATCTCTCAATGACCTGGTCAACGAAGGGCAGCGGGAAATGATACTTCTCGATTGCTAGATTCAGGCATCTGTAATCAACATAGACACTCCATAATGTTGGAACTCTGGTATCGATCTCCTCTCCTTTGTCATTCTTCACAATGGTGATCCTTGACTTTTTTGGCACTACATGCAAGGGACTCACCCACTTTGAATCGGGGATGGGATATATGAAGCCCACGTCACACCATTTAGTAATCTCATTCATAACAATCTCTCAGAGCTTTGGATTTAGTCTTCGCTAAAATTCTCGGGACAACTTGTTATATCCATCCAAGTAATGTGATGGGAGAGCAATGAAGGATTATTCCCTCGAAGATTAGAAATCGTCTAGCCTATTGCCTTGTGGTTTCTTCTTAGAACCTCGAGCAGATGAGATTCTTTTTTCTGAGTCAACTAGGAGTTGATGATGACAAAAAACACGTTTGGTTCACCCTCAAGGAAGGTGTAATTCATGTTTGTTGGAAGTTTCTCGAGCTCTGGTGGTGCCTGAATCTTCTCAGCGGTAACCTTTGCGATTGTGTAGAGCATCGGTGGTGCCAAATCTATCAACTGAACACTATCCACCTTTCATGATGTAAGCTCTGAATCTATATATGCACAAAAATTGACAATGATAGAATCTTGCTCGCCAAAATTTGTAATGATCTCTTCTACCTCTGCTACAGACATGTGGCCATCAATCAATTCATCTGGCACATCAGCAAAAATCTAATATTCCAAGATAGATGGGAAGTCAACTCTATTGTCCAATCCTTCCTCTGTAGAGAAGAATTCATAGATCTCAATGTCATCCATGAACAAGTTTGTGTCTCTGATTCTGATAAGAAAATTACAGTCATTTGTCTACTTTGAAGGTACACTCTCATATGATGCAGATTATGTCTGTTTTGGCACTTGGATCGTCCAAATGGGCACCTTTTTACTGTTTAAGTGAAAGGTAATATGTCTGCTGCCATAGTCCACCATTGCTTTGATGGTTCGAAGGAACGACCATCCAAGTATAATCGGGGTGTGCAGATGAGGAGCTAAGGTGTCCATATCAAGACCAATGAAGTCCACAAGAAACTATATTCCCTGAATGATGATGATGACATCCTCTAAAATTCTTCAGGGCCGCTTGATTGAAGTATCTGCGAACTACTAAATCATTCCTGTGGATTTGAGTTGTCCCAACCCAAATTCTTTCAATGGTAAAGTAGGCATCAGATTGATTTACGATCCACTGCCTAGAAGAGTTCATTTGAACTCTTGATCAAACATTGTGCATCGAATGAAAAGTACTCCCATGTCTTTCTTCTTGCTAGGGAGACTGTTGATCGCATTGATTGTTACCGCCGTCAAGATTTGCTTCACATTTTTCTGCCTAGCTCGGTGCGACTGATTCTTTGATGTGCATGCCGCTTTAATTCACTTTTTGATGTTTGGCATGTACTTAATGGCATGTAGAAAGGCATCTCTAGAATAAGATTCTGAATTATTTGTACAACATCATGATTTGATAAAGATATTTTCAAATTTTTATTTTTTTGGATTTTTCTAAAGAATCTGGAAAAGGAATATTACAGAACCAAATGCAGAAATATTGTTCTTATTTACAACAAAATCATTGCCCACATAAAGTTGTATGCATGGATGACAAAAATAATAATCTTCATCCCTCTGAAGTTGTGGGCATCCCAAAATAGCAGGTGGGGCTCCTTCGGCTAACACCAGATTGCTGCAAGTAATGTCCTCTTTGTTGCTGGCTGGTGGGCGATCTGGCTATTGCTTTCCTCTTTTTGTTGATTTTGAACTTTTCTCTTTATTTGAAGTTTTTCTGATGCTTCTCATCCTTCTTCCTCACCCAACCCTGTTGCTGGTACAGCTAATGTAGAAGAAGAAGATGACTCTCCATAGAAGCTTTATTCTTTCCCTTCATTATTGTAGATGGTTGCAACGTCCTACCGCTTCTGAGAGTAATAGCATTATATAATAAAGGATAATGCACATCTGACTCTGTGCGGTTGGGCGGGACATTACAAAATACCTACTCACATTTTTTGAAATTATCGGGAGTAGTCTCCACTTGTATCGGGTTGTCTTGGCAGCGGTGAGGTCATCAATCTTCTGACTCATCTCTGTGAGGCTCTTGATAAGCTGAGACAAGGAGTCGAGGGTGCAGTTCACAGGAGGGGCCTCTGATGGTTCAACATGTTGGCCATGCTGAGACTACGAATGGTGCTAAGGTTGTGGGTAGGAATTTTGAGATGGATCTTGAGAAGAATATTGATATTATTGGCGATGAGGATGAGGGTGTTGATATGGTACAACAGAATACTACTAATAAGATTGTTGTCGACAGTACTGTGACTGTTGGAATTGATTTTGTCTCCAGTACTGCTAGTATGGTTAAGACTATTGGTGGTAAGGTTGATGGTTCCCATGGACAAACCTCCCTCCTTGTTGCTGAGGGAATGGACGGGAGTTTGTAGATTGGACCTGTTGAGGTCAGCCTGGATGGGCCAGCTGCACATCATTGGACCAAACTCCATTCACCTTCTCAATGAGAGGTTGCGGAGGAGAGCATGAATATGCGAGGGTCTGGAATTCTTGCTGGTATACAACCAGTTGTTGAGGTGATGAAGGCCCTGTGGCTTGAACGTAATAAACATGTCACACCACTGGCTGGGACTGAATCTATGATGAGTCCGCAAAAGCCGCGTTAAGAATGTGTTTTTAATGTTCGAGTGTGAGATTAATGATGTCGTTCGTTGTAGGCGGCGATCGGAAACAGTCAAGAAATAACCACAATTTTTAATCAAATTCAATCAAGTGGTTTTTATGTTTATTTTACTTGGGCAAGTCCCAAGGTCGATCACAAGGAGGCAAAGGAACAACCTAGATTAATGTCTATCCAATTTTGAGTTCGGTTTTCAAGGCGGTATTTTTTTGGAATTTTTCAATGCAAGATGAGATGCAAAATGCAAATTCGGCATATTTTAGGGACTAAAATGTAAATTTCAATCAAACGATGTCCGAAAAATACGACACTTGGCCACAATGTAAATGACGATGAAATGAGTACACTGTACTTTTTGGAATTTTTAGATGCAATATGAATTTTTTATGAATTTTTAAATGAAAACAAATTAATTTTCAATATTTAATTTTAATAAATATTAAACCTACTTATTTTCGAGAACTCAAATTATCTAAGATCTATCACTAGGTAATGGATCTTAGAAAAATCCTAGACCTCAAAAATGTGGGGTTTAATACCTATTAAAAATAAAATAGTGAAATATGCAAAATGATTTTTATAGAGCAAAATATGCATGCAAATGCAAAGATTTTTGGGCACAATGTTAATCAAAGTAATCTCTACGATATTTAATTTTTGGGGAATTTTTAGAGTCACGGTTAATTAACTATGAATTTCAGAACACAGATTGGGCAAAATATTCCAATTGCCACTAAACAAGTATTTATTAATCAACCGTAATTCACAAAAATGTCCACAGCATGTCAAAATGTAGAGGATTAAAAGATGAACAAAATGCTATTTTTAAATAAATAAAATGATGTGGAGAATAGTTCTAAAATGACTGGAGAACACAGGGGTATATGTGCAATATAATTAAATAAAATAAATAAAAAATAAAAGTGCAGACGGGGACCTAATAGTAATTACCTAAACAGGGGGGTTTTCTGCAAATTTGTCAGAGGGGCTCTGGTCGGTGGTGGACTAGAGCGCAAATCTAGAGAACGTCCAGGGGGCCTTTGCAATTTACCCAAGGGGCACGTGCGCAGCACGTGACCCCCTGGGTTTGATGACGTGTGCTGACGTCCCCCCGGGCGCACGTGCCTCGCACGTGCGCGGGGGTCTCAGGCTTCATGCCCGGCTGATGAAGGCGGAGCCGACTGCCGGAGGCTGTTGCGAGTGCGGCTGGGCTGGTGGCGATGGCTCGCCGGTGGGCTGCCGCTGCTTGGCGGAGGAGCACCGGTAGCGGAGGCGGTCGGCGTGGCTGTGGAGGTGTTCCGGTCTTGCTCCCGGCGTAACGAGATGTCGATGATGGTCGAGAAAGACCGGTTGAATCGTGGGCGTCGTCGATGGAGCGAGTTGGCTAGGGGTGACCGGCATGGCTCGAAGCTGCTGGGCGAAGAAGGAGAGGGAGGGCGTCGACCGGCTGCTGGAGAACCACCGCCTCCTGCGGCGTTGGGCGGAGTTGGATGCTGGTGGATGTCGCGTGTCGAAGAAGATGAAGTCCCCCGCCCCACGTGCGCAACACGTGGCGGGGTCTCGGGCGTGGAACCCGGTCGAAGGCGAGGCGGAGGGGTTGCAGGCCGGTGTGGCTTCGATCAGCAGCTGGTGGTGCAGGGGCTTGACGGCGAAGGCTCGGTGGAGGTGGACGTTGGCGTAGCTTTGGGCGAAGGAGATGTAGTTGACGGCGGAGCCGGCGAAACGAAGAGGTCGAGGCGGTGGAGTCGATAGAGAGCAAGGAAGAGAGGGAGAGAGAGAGAGAGAGAGAGATTACCGGGAGAAGAAAGCTCGACGGCGGAGCCGGAGCAAGCAGCGCTGGAGGAGCTGCGACGAGGCACGAGACCCCGGATCACGCCGCGAAGGTGGTGGCCGGACTGTCACTCCTGGGGCAGACCTTGGGTTGAACGACGGATGAAGGTCTGGGGGCCGACGATGGTGTTTATGTAGGGTAGAGGGAGAGAATGAATCCGGTGGTTGCGGGAGAGGTTGAGGTCCGCGCAGGGGATAACGGAGGAGGAAGTAGTTGGCGGCGGCCGTTGGAGAGGATAGCGGAGGGGGCGGAGCGGTGGTCAACGGCGATGGAGTTGGCGCGCGCGAGAGGAGCGGCGGAGGTTTCGGTGGAGGAGAGACAAAGGCCAGCGGCCGTTCGATCGGCCGAGATCGAACGGCCGCGATCTGGGCACGTGGCAAGGGGGTTAAGGGGAGAGGGAGCCGGCGCACGTGCAGTGCGCGTGCGGTGGTGGCACGTGCACTGCACGTGCGGGTGCTTTAAATGGGGAGGAGCGGGGCACGTGCGGAGCATGTGCCTGGAAGGCACGTGCGACGCACGTGCGTTGTTTATTAATAATTTTTTTAATAAAAACGAAGAAAAGAAAAGGCCAAAAACCACTGACACGTGGCGGCCTCTGAGGCTGCCACGTGTCAGCTCCAGATAAATCGAAAATAAAACCCTTTATAAAATCAAAAAGAAATATCAAATGACCTCGGATCGAAAAAGTTCCTTCACAAAAAATGCTCGTCTCGACGAAATCTACAACTTTTATGAAGACATCAAAGCCAAATTCGGTCAAATGTGAAAAGTGAATTTTTGGGGTATCCCATGTACATAGAATACCTTGATTTTTGGGTTTTGTAATTTTTTTGTCATTTTTAAACACGATAAAAAATCCGGAAAAATATGGAAAAATAAAAGACATCTAAATCTATTTTTTTTGGATTTTTAATGATAAAGAAAATATATGCATAAAATATAGGGTCAAAAGTCGCGAAAAATACAATGTACAAAAGAGGCCAAAACCCAACTTTCACATACGAGCTCAGATTCACTTAAACTTGGTCTTGTTTTGAAGGTAATTGAATGTGCATTAGTTCAAAAGTGAGTAGGATCAAATCGGACACTGGATGGGGAAGATATGTGGCTTTTAGTCCTGAAAATCCTATAACTAGGTTTGGGTTTTTTGGTCCACTTGCCTAGGTCAATTATTTTTTTGGTATTTTTCATTTATTCTTGTTAGTGATGTGTACACAGAGGCAGTGGTTTTGTGGCATTCGGAGTTAGCATGAAGGAGTTAAAAATAGGGGAAGTTAGGCTATTTACAAGTCATTTTTGGCTTGGATTTTTGGCTTCTTATTTTATGCAGAAATTAACGCTAAAATGCAATTCTTATGAAATCATGCATGAATGCTAATTATGCAGAATAAATGCAGAAATGCAGTTGATTTTGAGGACTTGAGCAGTTAATTAATGAGACTTAGAATGGTGAATCCGAGATTCATCAATCTACTGAGGAGGTTGTGGCGATGTTGGCTCGTTTGTCTCAGTGGGATTCGAAGCTGATGGAGACAGGGACTGGCATGCGCTCATTGTGCTTACTAGTAGCTCCAGATGCTTGGTAATCTGATCCCATTTGTCCACGTTATTGATTCCTCTGTTCGATCACAATGAGATTCTTGAGATTCTATGATTGCTTTTCCATAATATCCACCTTGGACAAGTGGCTCCCAATAATGCTCATATTTGATCACTCATCCCTATCCTGCCCGCACGAGGCTGCCATATGAACTGCCTTCTGGTCAATCTGTGGCTATATCTTATATTCACGGGATGATGATAAGGCAGCTTCTCCTTCAGCCATTTCTTAAAAAATATACCATATAACATCATCTTCTTTTCTAATGAGATCCGCCAAGCATCGATGAGCTTCCAACTCTTAATTGTAAGTCCACCAAAGAAATGTTGGACTAGGCTGGTCTGCAGTATGTAATGATGTGGACTTCTCTTGCAAATCTGTAAACCTCTCCCAAGCCTCATGAATTGATTTGTGGGTGGCTTGGGTGAAGTTGGCAATACGGGCACACATCTTATTCAACCGCCCGAGAGGATAGAACTTGTGCAAAAAAGGCAGACTTCAATTCCTCCTTGGTGGTGATGACCTTCTCCAAGTCATTAATCGAGTGTAGAGCCTTGTCTTGAAGGCTGAACAGGAATGCAAATCATTTTGACAACACCTAACGAGATGTTAGGATAGCGCATGGTTCCACAGATGTGCCCAAAATATTGGAGATGGATGTATGGTTCCTCATTTGTGTTCCCCTAGAAGGTGGGAAGTAGAGCTAGGAGTTGACGCTTCATCTTAAATTGGTTGTGGATAAAGGAATTTGAATCATTATGTCATCTATCTGACACTAAGGTTGTAAGTCTCCTTGAGGGCCAGCTTGGGTCGCCCTCCTTTTAGTTCATCAGCTCCACCTCCACGGGGACTATCTTCTCTTTTTTTCTACTCCTCCTCCTCCTCGGTTATGTCTCTTTCTCTCTCTCTCTATTCTCAGATCATTTAGCATGTCCTGAAAGGTGACCTGGGCCAATGCTTAGTCAGTGAGCTAATGCTGGATTACCTGTATGGGGCAAGGAGTTGTGCATTCACCGCATTCTGATCTTACTGTTGGCCTATCGGAGGTTGTTCATGTTGAGTTCCCTTTCCTGTCCATTCGAAGCCATCTCTATCTCAGAATTAGAATCTGACAAATCCGTGGCTCCAGATCGGGTTCTATATATGCACAAGGCATGATGCCCTGATCAGTTTGTACGGAAGCACCAGATGAAAAGAATAGTTTTGTGTTAAGATTGATGAATCCACGATTCATCATCGCAATATCTTGATCTTAGCAAAATCCCCGAGTAAAATCCCAAATTAAATGTCCATAAAATCAATAAATTATCAAAATGACTCTTGTAAATAAAATACACTAATTATTGTATATAAGATTGTACAAAATGAATTAACAATAAAAAGCCGCAAAAATAAAGGAGTTTTATACTTATAAATAGCCCAAAACTTCATGTATTTTTAATAATTTCATTTCAACTCCTTTTTGCCTAATTCTTTCTCTAACTTGTTTATAAAAATGTATATAAAAATACAAAAATACATAACAAATTTCACCTCAAATAAATGCTCCTAGATCCCAAAGAGAAAAGGCCGTAAAGTCCAACTTCCAAGCCAAATTCCCGCTCCGTCTGAACTCCAAATTCACCAAACTCACTTTTAAATTCAAGTTAGAAAATTATCTATCCAACGGAAGTGTTTCATTAAAATCAGAGCTCATTTGCAAAAGTTGAGTTTTGGGACCTAGGTGTACATTGTACATCATGTATATATTCATTCTTTCTTTAATTTTTATTTTATCTTTCTTAATTACTAAAAATACAAAAAAATCATACTTGTGTTGTATTTCAATTGTAGTATTTTATTGTATTTTTCCGTGTAAATATCTCTTATTAAAAGAAAAAATGCATATTAGAAAAGTAAAAAAATGTGTACATGTTGTTTGTCTTCCCTTGTAAATTCTCCACTATTTCTCTTCCCTTTTTTATTTTATTGTATTTAAAGTAGACAACTTTATTTATTTATTTATTTATTATTTAATTTCCATTCTCTACAATAACCACCAATTCAACTCCATTATTCCACCATTTTTCCCAACTTCCCATTCAACTCCATTAATAATACAACCTCCAATGATGGAATGAGAGGTTATTAAAGTGGTGGAGTTGAATGGGAGGTTGTATTATTAATGGAGTTGAATGGGAAGTTGGGAAAAATGGTGGAATAATGGAGTTGAATTGGTGGTTATTGTAGAGAATGGAAATTAAATAATCCCGTGCCTGGGCGGCTACTCAGCCAAAGAAATTGATAGAGTAAGACAATAAGTGAAACTAATACTTCCCTCGCAAGCGAGGTACACGTCCACTAGAAAATGAGACAGACACCCCCGTGAAGGCGTGGCCTATGCTCAATATTCGAACCAAGTAGGTCTCCACACAAGGTGGGAACACCACTGTCTACAAGACTTTACTCGCCTATGTACGATAGAAGCGCCAATACTTCGCCAACCCAGGTGATAATCAAGGCTACCACAGATGGGTTTTTGGCTCTAATCCTTAGAGGGTCGCGCCTCACTTGGTCAGTGTGTACGTGAAAGCAATGAGGGCTTTATGAACCCAAAACAAGTATCTCCATTATGATTTTTTTATTAGTTCAATGTTTTATGGGATATTTTACACCCATAACCTTGAGTAATTTCATAATTACAATCATAACCCCACATAATTGTGAATTAACCTCAATAGTCTTAACACTTACACCCATAAGCCTTGTGTTAACTTCCATCCAATTTTCCCTTAACTATGATGGTATCCGTCAAACATTTGACATTTTCTACCCTTTAAGTTCTATTATTTACAAGTGAGTCCACACCCTCCCACCTCCTCCTCCCCCTCCCCCTCCTCCTTCCCTCCTCCACCCTATCGACCACCTCCTCCTCCCCTTCCTCCTCCAGCATCCACCTCCTCGCCCCCACCAACCACCTCCTCCTCCATGCCAACCAATTCATCTTCAGTATCCACCTCCCCTTCCTCCCCCCCACCCGCCCACCTCCTCCTCCAGCACCAACATCCCCTCTACAATCCACCTTCTCCACGTCGAACAACTCCTCCAGCAACACCAATCTCCCCTCTCCAATCCAACTCCTCCTCGTCGAACAACTCCCACCAGCACCAAACCCTCCCCCCCCCCCCCCCGGTCGACTACCTCCTCCTCCCCCCGACCACCTCCCAAATCCAGCATCATCCTCCCCTTCCGCCCCTCCCCCGGTTGACCACCTCCTCCTTCCATTCCTCCATCATACCGACCACCCGCTCCTCTCCCAAAGATTTCACATTTTCCCCCTTCTTACTATGTTCAACCACTCGAGGTCCCATTGATGAATCTCAGATTCATCGCTCTAAAAAATGACTAATTAAGCAAATCCCTAAAATTCATTGGCATTTATTCATTTATTCTACATAATTAGCATTCATGCATGTATTAGTAATAAATGTATTTTATCACTTATTATAGCATAAAATAAGAAGCCAAAAATCTCAGCCAAAATGACCTGTAAAATAGCCTAACTTCCCTAATTTTTAACTGATTCATACTAACTCCAAATGACATGCAACCACTCCATTATGTACATACTACTAATAAGAATAAATAAAAAATACAAAAAAATCACTAACCTAAATAAGTGGACCAAAAACCCAAATCCTAATTGTAGGATTCTCGGACTAAAACCTTCATATATTCCTCATCCAGTGTTTGATTTGATCCTACTCACTTTTGAACTAATGTACATTTAAATACCTTCAAACAAGACCAATTTTAAGTGGATCAGAGCTCATATGTGAAAGTTGGGTCTTGGGCCTTTTTTTGTACATTTTGTATTTTACCTAATTTTAACCAATTATTTTATGTACATAATTGACTCAGTTTATTTTATTTATTTTTCATTTATTTTCTTTGATAAATGTTTTATGAAAATACACAAAAATTCAAATCCAAAATGAGCTTGAAATCAAAGAAATTAACTGAGTCTAAGTCTCCACTAACTGTCTGTACAAAAATTATCTTTTTAGTATTTTATTTATTCTTCGTATTAATTTTCAAATAAAAAAAAATAGATTAATGCGTAATATTTATCTTTGTTTTTATCATATTTTTTCGGATTTTTATCTGGAATAAAAAAAATAAAAAAATTAGAAAACCCAAAAATCAAGGTATTATATGTACACCAATTTGGTTTTGATCTCTTCATGAAAATTGTAGGTCTCGTCAAGACAAGCAACTTTTGGGAAGAAACTTTTTGGATCTGAGGTCATTTGCTATTTATTTTTAATTTATCTTTGTAATTTATTTTCAAATTTTCTGCAGGTGCCACGTGGCTACTCTTGGAGAACGCCACATGGCACCCATTTTTGAGCTTTTTATAATTCGTTTTATTTAATTAAATAAAAAAATAATTAATTAAAATTAAGAAAACTAAACTACCCTGCTTGTGCAGAGCACGTGCCGTGCACGTGCGCCTTCCTCTTCCTTCCCTACCACAGATCTGGGCGGTACCGCCATCCCCAAAATCGCCTGACCACGATTCCTGACCACCTTCCAGATTAGGCCATCGTCGCGCCACCTTCCATTCTTGGCCATCGTCGCCTCCTCCTTCCATATAAACCACCGCTCCTCTGCCACGAATCTTGCAGCCACGATCCAATTTCCCTTCGAGACCGGCCACCTCCCTATGGCTGTATCTCAATCCCTGTAATCTCACTGCATCCATCAATCTCCGATCAACCTTATGATTTTTCCAACCTTCCATCTCCAATTAGCCCTCTCCTATTTAACCCTCACCCCCTTTTTGTCCGTCGGTAGCAATAACTCGTGAAGCGGCTCGATGGTGATAGCCTGAGCTCCTCCACTTTTGACCCACGAGATCCGAAGGATCTCTCCCTCATTGCAGTTGTGCCCCTCTACCCCGCTACTTCTGCTCCGGCCATCGTAGCCATTGAGCCACCGCTTGAATCACCTCCGCATCGAGCTTCATCGACCATTGCCTAGTGTTCTTCCCAGACATTAGACTCCACTGACCACCAGAGCCGCCATGGAGCGCCTCATCCCTGAATCGTCCCTCCTCTGCCACAAGGCCACCACTCCATTGACGCCTAGCGCATGTGCCACTCCCTCCAGCCATCCTCCACTCCTCCTCCACTCTGTGGGGTTCAAGTTCCCAGGTGGCCACATGCTTCTCACGTGTCGCCTGGGAACATTTACATCTACACAACCGGGGGTCTCCCAAATACCGAAGAGGCCCATCTCGAAGGTCGCGTGTTATGCACGTGACCGACTGGAAATATTTCAAGGACACTTCAGAGTTCAGGCAAATTACAGAAAGCTCCCACCATCCAAGGGCACGTGCTACGCACATGCCCCTTTGAAATTTTGCAAAAATACCCCCCTGTGGGCCGGTAATCTCTCTTTAGCACCCTTCTCTGCATAATTTTTATTTATATTAATAGAATTCTACCCTTGTATTCCCCCTTTTATTAGACCTCTACGTGACATTATTTTTATCATTCAAAAATAACATTTTGTCCTTCAATTAATTCTCTATAGTATGGCATAATCAGTGTATTTTTCTATGATGTGGTTATTTAACAATTAATATTCTTGCGTAAAATCGCAATTTTTTCTTATCTTGTGCTTCGAAATTCATAAGCAATTAACCATAGCTCTAAAAAATGACAAAAATTCATGGATCATAGAATTAGTTGTGTTTCACATTGTGCCCAAAAAGAATTGCATTTACGTGCACGATTTTCCCTATAAAAATCATTTTGCATATTTCAATCGTTAATTTTTAACAAGTATTAAATCTTGTATTTTTAAGGTTTAGGATTTTTTTAGAGCAATCACCTAGTGATAGATCTTGGATAATTTTAACCCTTGAAAATAGTTAGGTTTAATATTTATAATAATTCATTATTGAAATTCATTGTGTTTGCATTCAAAAATTCGTAAGATATTTATCTTGCATCTAAAAATTCCAAAATATTACAATTTACTTATTTTAGTATCATTAACATATTGACCTAGTTTCATGATTTTTAGACATCATTTGATTGATCTTTATTTTTTTAGTCCCTAAAATTGGCCACAATTGCATTTTGCATTCACATATTGCATTAAAAATACCAAAAAATATTACCTCGAAAATCGTGCATGAACTTTAATATACAAAATTCTAGATTATTCCTTTTCCTCCTTGAGTTCGACCTTGGGACTTGTTCAAGTAAAATAAACATAAAACCACATGGATTAAAAATTGATTAATTAATTCTGGTTATTTTCTTGATAGATTCTGAATTCCCTCCTGCAACGAAACGACATATTTAAACAATATTTGACACAAATTAAAGTAGGGCATTTTTGGACTCATTAGATGGCACCGTTGTCAGGGACACAAACGACTTAGATTTTGTCTAAAGTTATTTTGTATTCGAGTTTCCACATTCGGGTAGAATGACTCCTGAATCTTCATTGTATATTTTCCATATTTTTTCTTTTCCTTCATGTACTTTATTTATTTTTCAGCATTATTTTCTTATTTTATTTTTTTGATTAATTTTTTGTGTCACTTTCTTACACTCTCTCTTATTTTTCTTGCGAGGTACCTGACATACGTGGAGCGGTTTCTCACAAAAACTGACGTATATTCACCGACACCCGAAAAACCACAAATAACATAAGGACGGAGTCGAATCGTGAGAGAGCGTAGAGTCTGGGATTTTTTTTCTGCAATTTTAATTTTTGTAATTAATTGCTCATTTATAACAGTGTTTGTTTGGACTCTCGTGTGTGTAACAAGACCTCAACTTTTTCCTGTGATGTGTCGTGGCATGTTTCACTCTTCGGTGAGGATGGGGCCGACTTGAGAGGCTTGTAGGTTAGTCCTGCACGTACGCTATTAGAGCTTCTAATATTTATTGTTTGTGCTCCTAGAATCTAGGACCACACTTCACATTAATTGAGACGCACATTAGATCATTCAACTTAATCAAATTCAAAATCAATTCTTCTCGACTAATAGAACTATTTGCTAGGTGTGGTTTTTGTTGACTTGCATTCATTTAAAATAATTTTTAATTCTTGTATTTCATCCCACATGGAGACTGAGAGGAATCACTGTAAATCTTCTAACTGAGCATATATCTTCCCTCTTGTTTTGTCACGTAAATTTTAAAGGAAATTGGGATTGGACGGTAGACAATGTATTTATGCTCACCTAATTTTTCAGTGATCACCTAATTAAAATTGGGACTGATAAACAAAGATAACTAAATTAACTAATAAAATAAAGAATTTTTTGCAAGAGAGCAACCCCAACCTTGGATTCATTTATTTGTCTGAGTAAGCGAGAGACGACACTTAAGGTTAGAGTCCAGCTCCGGAATCTTCATTCAGACTACTGATTCTAAATGAATGAGCTACTTCTCAATGAGGAATAACAAGTAGCCCATAAACGATTCAGATTTTAAAATTAGCAGAGTGGGTGGTTTAAAGGTCATTGTGTAAGGCTCCATCCTTAAGTAACACGAGTAGCCGTTTTAACGGTCTGTACTTACACCCATACTGGTTGAAAATGGATGCAACTAATATAGTAAGAATTAAGGCCAGTCTTTAAGAAAATTTTCAGCACCTAACAGCTCGCTGGAATTTTTCAAGATTGAATTTATCACCAATTTAAAATGAAAGATAAATTATCGAACCTCTTGCAGCTTCACTATGTGAGTTGGTGAACCTGAGGTTTGATTTGTGTTTGTATTGGTTTGCGTGAATCAATCTTGAATATCAAAAAAATCGTACATCTGTGCCTTCACTCTCCTTTATATATAAAAAATTGTTTCTTGTAAATATCATGTGCCATTGCACTGAGATCAACCATGTCAATTCATCAACCCCCTTTGACAAAAATGGGCAATGGTCTGAGTACCCATCTAATCTATACTATGAAAATGAATTTGTCTCGGTCAACCCAAAACATCTAAACCCTATTCTGTCAAGAATTCTCCAACATTTGCGGGAGACTTGAGCCCTCGGATGAATCCGATTTAATCTTCGAATTCCAAGCCATTTTACTTGAATCATCCAATCAAAGTCACCACAGCATCATATTTTTTCATCTCCACCACTTATGACCCGCACATGATCAACTGCCCTCCTGGACTGAACCATCTTATTCCCGGTTTCTCGCCGAAACTCATCAAACCATTTACAGATCAAATCACTTTTGAGACTCGTGACTGGCCGAGAAACCTAACCAACTGCCTTCATTCTTTCTTCACAATCTTGTTGGGACAGGTCCACAACTCACACTAAATACATCCGGACTGGACCTTAGGAAATAACATGAATACCCGATCAAATCACAAGGAGAGATCCACACCCAATGATCATCAGTGTTGGATTGACCATAACAAGCACATCTCTATTGACCAACCAGAATACCACTCTTTCGGACAACCCGCACATACAGAGGACCAAACGGATGATATCGACATATATGCACCCTGTATGACTCCATTGTTTGGGGATACTGTCAATCATGACCATGAAAGTAGACTCTACTCAAACCAACAGTGCATGCCTGATTCATAGTATGTTGAGTATGAGACCTATAGTCCATCCACTGAGCAGACTCTTTCCATAATTTTTGAGGGAGAATTTTCAGAAAATAACAATCATATATTGATATTACAAGAGATTCTCCTCCCAGCCCATATTGGAAAATGGAAGATGAAATGACTGGATCTCAAATTCAAAATCGAGAACTCATATAGACTGCTCCATGATTAATAATGAAAATTTTTTGGAGGATGACATTTCGAGGATTACCAAAAGATATGAATTAATTGAGGATAAATTAAGAAATTTCACTGACCGACTAATTTCATTCTTTGGTAGCTCAGATATAAAAATGGATGATGAAAAGATTAGATCTCATGTTGAAATCCCTGAGGATATTCAGAAACCTATAGATGTTCACCCTAGGACGACTCTGACAGTGACATCTCTGACACATTACTCCCCTAGGGATGACTCTGATTCTGATTATTACTTAGTGAATCAAAACCCCTCATCATCTACAGAAAACACCACACATCATACAAAAAAACATTAAAAAATTGATAATTCAAAAACATTCAAAAAATCGAAAAACCAGAAAAAATTCATAAAAAATTGAAAGTGAGGAAGATCTGAAGAATTTGGATCCTGCTTTATAGGAAGCACTGGAGAAAAGATTTATTTTTAAACTTCCCTTGATATAGGCCATTGAACACTTCCCTGACCTTAAAGGATTTGTAATGAGCAAATTAATGATGAAAACGTCAGGCAGTAGAAAACAAAGACTGAAATACATATCTTGTCAATGACCACCTCTTTGATAATAAGGAGAAAAACCAAGAGCCTCAAAGTAAAGCGATTTCCCAGATTTGACTGTGGAATCAAACACACAATATTTACCCATGCTCGAGTCGCTGAAGACTCACCAATCAATATTCTCTCAACCTCTGTATTTGATAAGCTCAAACTCGGACCTATGAGAAATATAATAGAGATCGTTCAACTGGCGTATTGATCTATAAAGAGGCCAAGAAGAATAATTTCAGTCATATTTACATTCCAAGGTGCTCCGCTCAAAATGGACTTCACGATCATTGATATTGAGCATCCAGGAGATTCACCAAGTCTCTTGTCATTCACGGAAAGCCATTCTTGGCGTTGACTAAGGCAATTATTGAGTGTGAGATTCGGGAAATCAATTTTTACAGCATTGGGAGCACTTCGATCTCACCCAGTCTTTGAGGAAACACAATATCCTGAGGCAACCCACGAGGCCATCAACAGTCGTAACCATCAAGCGGTAGATGAGCCTTACCTCATTGCTACACCTGAGATAATGGTTGTTGAGGAGACTATTGGTTTACAAACTCCCCCACTATTCCATTTCACGCTTCTCTCACCATGGGAAATGATTCTCATATGATCCTGAGACATATGCATGGGTGCATCCTGAGTCAGCCGAAATCTCCTCTGACCACTTTGATCAAATCAACCTGACATAAGAATGCACCAACATTAAGAAAAATTAAACAAAATGGTTGCTCCTTTATCCAAAAAGAAAGTCGCCTTTGACATGTTGAAAAAGGGATCGTCTGATGATACCTCATCAGGTCAGGACAAGGTAATTTACATAAGTGAGGTCTGTTCGACAATTCTAAAAACCTATATACACAAGGATCCAAACACTAATTCTCGTTGGACGACTCTTGTTCCTCACTATTATTAATCCAAAGATGATTCTCTTGGTCTCATTAAATATATTGGAATAATCTCTTATACCCGCACTAAGACTGGCGCTTCTGCTTATTCATCCGAGGACGAATCGCTTGATCCCAAGAAGGAACAAATTCTGAGAAAACAACTAAAGCAGCTTAAGAACAAGAATATCTGGAGTGCCTCTACCTTAAAGTATTATTCTTCTGAGGACAACTCCGATGATGGCTGGATATCATCTGATTCAAACGCTTCATCTACTCTCCAGCATGACTTTTCTGAAGATAACACTGACAATAGTTGGGACTCATATGCTTCATCTTCTTATCATTACGATCTCCCACCTCAAGCTCACAAGAAGATCAGCTGAAACCACCTTAATCATCGGCTACCCTCCCTCCCTCCTGACCCCATCAGTCTCCTTGCACATCTTCTTCCTCTACGTAGGCCAAGGCCTATGTATAAGGGGGATCGATGCCATCTGTATATACCATTCTCCTCATCCAGTCCTTCTCACGATCACTTCATTCCACCCTTCTTCCATACTTAGGTTGTCCAGAGCCTTAGTATATGGGGAACCGATGCCCATCTATGTATACTCTCCTCATTCACATCTCCAGACAACCTCAGTTTCACTCTTCTTCTATACTTAGACTGTTTACATTCTAAGTATATGGGGCGAGCTGACTTCTATATTTTTATTTTTCACTCTATTATGCTTAGGATTAAGCTATGTCTTCTCTACGCTTCTTGTGCTTTGAGGACATAGCACTCGCTAAGTATAGGGGGTATGTATATATACTATGTATATATTTTACCCATAGCTCGTACTTTCGCGTAAGTCTATATGTATTTACAAGGTGGGTATCTTACTTGTAAAAAACAACAAAAAAGTTTTGCTACTAACACTAACTATATCCAACCAAAATTTAGAAAAAAAATGGCTTTCTTATTCATTTTTGCATAAGAAATCCTCGTAAAAAAACTCTCTAAAAAATCAAATCACAAAAAAGTGTCTGTATTTTACACACCTGAACTTCATCCAGCATTACATGTATTTGCATTTGTGAAAATCCCTTGGGTTCTGAGACCCGAGTTATGAGCAGAA